>CAUYON010154446.1:0-59530 GCA_963573935.1 Arctocebus calabarensis
ATTCTTCTTAGCAAAGTATCTCAAGAATGGAAGAAAAAGTATCCAATGTACTCAGCCCTACTATGAAACTAATGTATAGCTTTCATATGAAGGCTAAAACCCAGTTATAGCACAAGAAATGGGGAAAGGGACAAGGGAGGGGAGGGGAGGAAGGAGGATGGGTGGAGGGAGAGTATTTGGTAGGTCCACACTTACGGTGCATCTCAGAAAGGTACAGTTGAAACTTACTAAATGTAGAATATAAATGTCTCCACACAATAATGAAGAAAATGCCATGAAAGCTATGTCAACCACGTCAATGAAAATATTTCAAATTGTATATAAAACCAGCACATTGTACCCCATGATTGCATTTATGTACACAACCATGATTTAATAAAAAAAAAATAAAAAGGAAAAAAATAAATAAAAATAAAAAACTAAGAAGTGACTTGCCTTTTGCACTGTTTTGACATTTGCACTATGGGAGCAAAAGTGATGGTGTATAAATGTGCGGAGGCCTGAGAACAAATCAGGGTAGTGGCAACCAGTTGCACCAGCAGTCATGCGTCCTCACCGCCTCACACTTACAGAGGCACACACAAAATTAATTACATGTCTTTTCAATATTCCATGTGACAAGATGGAAGTATACATGAAGTGCTATTGTCTTGAAGAAAACGCTTGGGTGAGTATTTGAGCTGCAAGCTACAGCAGCCACCTCGTTCATGGAATGCCACTTTTATTTGAAAGAATAATTTAAAACCCTGCTACAGTTATTTAGATGTCTGTGTTTGGCAGGACTTCTGCTTCTGGCCAAGATGGAGTGGTGGGGCCGGATGTATTCTCCTGCTTAGAACAACTAAACAACTGGACAACATCTAGGAAACATCAGTTCTCTGCATGGTGGACATCAGGCTATGAAGCACAGTGATCCCGAGATATGAAAAATAAATGAGGTGAGCCCTGTGCCTGCACCAGGTTACTTTCTAGAGAAAACTCTCCAGACCAGACCCAGCAATCTCCCTGAGTTGAGAAGAAACTAAGAATATAAGGAGGCCAAGGCAGGTGGAGATCACTGGGCAGAGTACCAGAAAAAGATCCACAGAGAGCTCTGGAACCTTGTACACATGTGCCAGAGATAGAGATCCCCTCCAGTATTCAAACCCATATGGATCAGCACATGTGTACAAGCAGACTGTCTGAGGCCATGTAATAAATGTGCCACCAGGGACTGCCACTCACACTTGGACTTAGAATAGTGTCTGTTTCTACCACCTAGAGTGAAAAAAAGGAAAAACTTCATAGTACACAGGGAATAAGACAAATACTCAGTATAGCTGTACTTCAGTAGTGGGGAGAAATTAGCCCTAAACTCAGTAATGCTCTGAACCCCACCTAACAACCACGTAATGAAGCAAGATCTGAAAGGATTAAACTGATTCCAAATGCTATGACCATATTCCAGAACAAAGCTCAAGAATATCTATAGGAATACAGATGTATATGGTACCCAACATGGTTAAGTTCATAATGTTTCAGGTCAAAACAAAATTCCAGGCTCGGCGCCTGTGGCTCAACGGGCTAAGGTGCCAGCCACGTACACCTGAGCTGGCGGGTTTGAATCCAGCCAGGCCGGCCAAACAACAATGATGGCTGCAAACAAAAATGTGGTGGGCGCCTGTAGTCCCAGCTACTTGGGAGGCAGAGGCAGGAGACTCGCTTGAGGCCAGGAATTGGAGGTTGCTGTGAGCTGTGATGCCACAGCACTCTATCCAGGGTGACAGCTTGAGGCTCTGTCTCAAAAAAAAAATAACATGCAATGTAAATTTCAGAACCAAAAATACTAACAGGGATGAAGAGGGTCATTTTATAATGTTAGAGGAGTCATTGAATCAAGAGGACATGCGAGTCATAAATGTTTATGAAACAAATGAGAACCTCAACATATATGAAGCAAAAACTGATAGACAACAAAAAACAAGCAAATCTACAATTATAGTTAGAGATTGCCTTTCCTTCCCTTCATAATTGATATAAATAAGTAGACATGAAAAAGTAAAGATAGAGAAGACTTGAACAACATTATCATCCAACTTGATCTAGTTCTAGAACGTTCCAACAGCACAATACACATTCTTTTCAAGTGCATCATACTTGCCAACAGAGAGCATATACTGAGCCATTAAATGTCTCAATTAATTTAAAATTCACAAAACCAGAAATTTACATACAAAGTATGTTCTCTAACCATAATAGAATTAAGTTAGAAACTAATAACAGACAAGTATTTGGCAGATCCTTTTCAAAAGTGAACATAGTAAGACTACCACTTCAACCATATTTGTTGTCAATGATAAATTTTATGTTTGTAAATAAAAGGCAGAATTTGGGAAAACTTGTATTCATCACTGTGAACTTGACAGACTGCAAAATTAAAAGACTTTCCTAAAGACTTCAGCAATATTAGCAAAGGTAATTTTATTTTGGTATTGTAAGATGAAATGTGTCAACATAAAGATCTGTATAACTCACTGAGCCAGTATTTTCAAAATGACCAATGTGATTTTACAAAACCCTGCCAGGGTGAAAGTTCTTTCCTAAGATCCATATTAAAAGATGGCCTCCTCCAAAAGACAGGCAGATGGATTTTTTTTTTTTTTTTTTTAGAGACAAAGTCTCACTTTATCGCCCTCGGTACAGTGCTGTGGCATCACACTGCTCACAGCAACCCCCAACTCTTGGGCTTAGGTGATTCTCTTGCCTCAGACTCCAAAGTAGCTGGGACCACAAGTGCCCGCCACAACGCCCGGCTATTTTTTTGTGGCAGTTGGGCTGGGTTTGAACCTGCCACCCTTGGTATATAGGGCCAGTGGCCTACCCACTGAGCCACAGGCACTCCCCAGGCAGATGGATTTTTAATGTCAACAGGGTACAAAAAGTTCGTTGATACAGTTTCAGATTCCACATTGCAACTTATCTTTAAGAAACTACCACCTTTTGGGTTATGGTATAGTATCAAAGAGGAATATTCACAATTCTCTGAATAGCTATTAAAATACCACTTCCTTTACTAATTACACATCTGTGTTAAGCTAAGTTTATTCATTCATTTCAATACATCAAAACAGTGAAAGTATAGCACACGTGAGAATCCAATTGATGTTCATGAAGCCAAATGCTGAAGAAAGTCACAAAAATATAAAATGTTACTCTTTTCACTAAATTTTGTTTTCCTTTGAGGGGAAAAGTTATTTTTCATTAAACAGTATACTATTTACATTAACATGAAATGAGTTATTTTAATGAGCTAATACATACTTTAATAATTTCTCAGTTGTAATTTAAAATGCAGTAAATATTGTAGCTCTAAGCCAGAAAACAGGAGATTTGGGGGATCCTCAATAACTTTCAAAAGTATAAAAAGGTCCTGAGATGGAAAAATTCAAGAAACATTGCTCTAGAGAAGGTGAATTGTGCATTACCTCAGTTATAATCTATGCAAAAAAAGAGGCGTTTGTTTGTTTTTGAGACAGAGCCCCTGGATTGAGTGTGATGGCATCATCATAGCTCACAGCAACCTCAAACTCTTGGGCTCAAGTGATTCTCTTGAGCTACTCCTTAGTACCCTCCCTCGCCTCCCTAGAAGCTGGGACTACAGGTGCCTGCCATGACCCCCCCAGCTAGTTTTTTCTATTTTTAGTAGAGCTAAGGTCTTGCTCTTGCTCAGATTACTCTGAAACTCCTGAGCTCAAGCAAATATTTGCAAACTCACTGGGAGATTCCAAGGTAAGTAACAGACTATTCGATGCAGAGTCATAGTAGTGATAATGATGAGGCAACAGCTCACATGTATTATGCCCTTACTGTGTGCCAAATATCACACTCAGACTAAAATCCTTGTTACTCTGCAGCAATCAACACCATTCCCCTATTATGGGTAGAGAAACTGAGGTTCTCAGAGGTTAAATTACTTGTCCTAGAGGGTGAGGGGATTAGAATTTGAATCCAGATCTGTTGAATTCCAAATCAGTAACACCTCCCACTTTCCAATTTCTCTGAAACTGCCATGTCATTCTCGCCTCTTCACTCTGCGATGTCTTCCTTCTTAGAACTTGCCTGACAACACATCACAACATTCGGGTATTGTCCCTGCCCCCTTAGAATGGCAACACCATGAGTGCAGAGAGGTGTGTTTATTCACCTCCGACACCCACACGCAGACTGAGCAGGTGCAGAACACTGTGCAATGCCAGAAGGGCCTCCACGCAGGGCTGTGGGCCACACCTGACCCACGATGACACTAGCCTTCCTCTCAGGGCCCCATGGGGCATGACAACAGACAAGTGCTCCCGAAGTCCACAGCCGAGCATGGTGGCCAAGAACAGGATGATCAGAGAAACACTGGGAGAAAGGATAACATCGAAAGCACGCTCATGAACGGGAAGGGTAGCAAGGAGGACATTCCTGAAATCAAGTCCTAGTTTCAGAGAGCAGCCAAGGACCTGACTAAGGAGACGCCTACGCTGGAGACGGCCTCAGAAGTTGGAGGAACCCAGGGGCTGGGTGTATCTGGCAGTTGTCACTCACTCACGCTATGATTCTGGCTGCAGGTTCACTCTGACCCCCAGATCCACCACCCTGAGACTCACTGGCATTAATATCTGTGCCCTACAAGTAAGACTGTGCAATGCTTGACAGCTATTTTACTGTTTGCTGGTCCACGTTATGCACTTTTTCTCCTGAGCTTAGTTTCTGCCATAAACTTGGACCCAGAAAAGTGTCAGGAAGAAATACACTAAAGAGTGTCTCTGGTTGGCAGTAAATGTACATCCAGGCATCAGTACTGAAGGGAACAAATAAAAAGTCTAAGGTCTCTGTATCCACGCCCAACCTTCCTAACCATCTAAGACAGATGGCTGCATCCCACGTTAAAGACTTGCTAGAATCTCCCTCCGTGCCCACTGTCAGGCTAAATCCATCCCACACTCTTCAGCTTGGTGTCCGGGTCTTGCCAGCTTTCTCCCTGTGCTGCCAGCACAGATACCCCAGCCACCTTCTCATCTTCTGAAATCTGGCTCCAATTTCCTGTAGACCAGGTTCAAATACTGCCAGCCAGGGATACACCACAGCTGCCACCAAAAAACGCTTAGCTGAGTTTGCTGAAAATACGGTCCCAAGTGAGGCTCGAGATTTAAAGAACTGATAAGAAAATGTAATCTGGCATATATTGATCTCCAGGTCATTGAAATATATAACTAAGTTTCAATTTGTCCCTTCCCCCAGGTCCAATGGGCCTCCCAGGAGCTGTGCTTTCAGGTTTCAGCCTTAATTGCAGATATTTAAATGCAGCCCAGGCATCACTATTGATCCCCAAAGCAGCCTTTTAATGCTGATATTCATGATGTTATCAGGAAACTGGCAGCTGCTGAGTGATGTGTGTATATCCAGTCACAAACGGAAGGAGTTTGTTTTTTTTTTCACCTTATCCCCAGAGGTGAGAAAGGTAATGTGTGTCATTGACACTTCTTCAACCATCTTTCTACCTTTTTCTTTAGCCATCAAAGAAGA
This sequence comes from Arctocebus calabarensis, assembly GCA_963573935.1. Taxonomy (NCBI): domain Eukaryota; kingdom Metazoa; phylum Chordata; class Mammalia; order Primates; family Lorisidae; genus Arctocebus; species Arctocebus calabarensis. The sequence goes on from CAUYON010154446.1 coordinate 5,551, forward strand.
TGAAAACTTCAGACATGGGTCAAAGGAATCCCAGGGCCAGGAGTCCACCCCAGGCCTGACTCTGCCACCTCCCAAGAAAGGCCATCAGCAGGAAGATAAGACTGTTTTCAGAAGAAACAGAAAAGTGGCCAGAGTATAATCATCCCAACCCTTAGTTTCTGGGTCAAAAGTCATAGAAATACCCCTCCCGCCCCATGCACACACACAGCCTTTACTTTCTTGTTATTGGAAACCACCCATGAAGGTCTCTAAAACCTTTTGCAACACATTTTACATTCTTAGCAACTGGGAGTAGGAAACCCAGCCGTGCTGTGGGAGTTGCGTCCCTTCCCTGGCCTGGCTCCCTCCCCTCACGATCCAGTCACCTGAATCACATGTGGGCCATGCAGATGCTGCCCAGGTAGACGTTAGACAAAGTCATGAATCCTAACAGAGCCTGAGCCGCAGTCTACAACCTGGCCCATCTCTAGACTTGCTTCTCTCTGCCTCGTACTCGTGCCCCACCAACCATCGCCCTTGCAGGCCCCTTGCCAGGATGGCACATCTCGTTGACCACCTTTGCTCATGTGGTTCCCCCTCTCCCTGCTCTTGGTCAAATCTTAATTACTTCTTAAATTTAGCTCACACATAACTCCTCCAGGAAGCATTCCCCAAACCCTCTTCCCACCCTCTGTCCTCAAAGTAGGTAAGCCGTAGTTATCTGTACTCTGATCCAATCTACCACACCACCAATCTGGTGCGCTGAGCTCATTGTCTGGGTCTCTGCCTAACCCCACATCCCTGCAAGCACCTTATAGGCAGAGGTGATGTCTGAATTATTTAGTGTCTCTCCAGCACGCAGCCCAGTGCCTGCCGTGGAGCCATGCTCAAATTCCTATTGAATGTAGCTACACCTCCTCAACCACCCCCTCCCCAGTAAGGCCAGGGGGCTCGGGAAATGGACTCCAGAAACAAGTGGACTCAATGCCACCTGCAGCCTTTTAATTTAAGAGGCCCCAGCTAGTTGCCTGTGCACCCTGGAGATTCAACCATCCCTCTTCTCTGCAGCACAACTTCATGGCCAGGGCCCCCGGGCCTCCAGAGCCTGCTCTCAGGTCCTGCAACATTGACTCCCACAGGGGAAAAAATCATTGCATTCAGATCAGCTACACGGCAATAGGTCAGGCTTCCAGAAACCTCCCCCAAACGCTGATTAATGGGCAGGAGCAGCTCTTGCGCATCTCATTACACACACAGCTGCAATGAAACCATCTTTGCTTTACAGTTTTGTGCAGGACATAAAAGTGGGAAATATCCCAGCCTTCAGAGGGAACAGGCTATGAATATTGAAGCAGCCCTGGGTTATTAATCCAGCACCATTAGTCTTAGGGAGTCACCCTAGCACTGACCCCCTAGAAGGAAATTTCTCTTGCTGTCCATTTCTCATTTCAAATTATCCACACAGCCACTGTACCTACCACCTGTGAATTATTTGATATTTTGGAGAGGCAAGTAAACAATATAAAAAATCAGCAGAACTTAGGGGATCTATAAATTCTTAGCAAGTTATTTTCGGAGTGAGGAAAGCTGATTCATATGGCACTTTACTTCCCAAGACTAATTTAGTTTGCTTTTTTTTCTTTTATTAATAGGAGGTAAGCACCCTGGAAAGAACACATTTTCATTCTTGGCAGCACCTGTCAAGAGAATCCCAGACCCACAGCCCATGTTGAAGGTTTATCCCAGAAAGGCATTCATGGAACAGACAAGACACAGCAGCACTGGCCGCGTGGCAGGTGAGCGATACTCCAGGCACAGAAACATTCAGATGCTTTAGAGGACAGCGTCACATTGCCAGTGCAGGCTGAGTGAATAGCCAAAAGTATCCTATTTACCCTTCCCCGAGGAAGAGGCACTGAAATATAGAAAGCGGCCCCATCTTGCATTTTCCCCCACTTAATATTTATCCAAGTATACGGAGTCTTAGTCTTGTTGTTTTGCTGATGGTTCTTAAGATACCGCTTTATCGCCAATGCTCACTAGTTTCCCCCATGCATCCATATGTGGATTTTGCTTTTTTTCCATTCCCCCTGGGGCTCGGTGCTCATTTTCAGCAGGAAGGCTCATGATGGTCCTTCTTCTTCAGCCGCATTCCTTTCCACCTCTTGCTCTCGGCTTCTGGGACTCCCATTACATATGTGTTGGACCTTCACGTCCATATTTTCCTCGTGACTATCTTACACTTCACTAACTCTTTCTTTGACAGTACATCTATCCCCCCCCCTTTTTTTTTAATCCCGCCTATTAGGAGTCTTTCAGCATCTTGGTTTTAATTTCAGATATTGTCTATTTTTATAGACAATACGTTCTAGAAGAACGTATTCTTTTTAAAACTGCCTATTCCTTCCCACCATCTCCTATTCATGGATTTTACTTCTTATTTTGACTTTTCAAACATTTCACATGTATTTGGCCTAATGGTCTTCTCCGATAGCTTTACTGTCTACGGCTCCTGAGACGCAAATTCTCCTTCCACAACATGTGTTGAACGTATCTTGTGCTAGCGGATTTTCTTGTTTGCTTTATCATTCTTGTCTAAGAGCTTATCTACATTGGGAGTCCCCCATTTTTTTCCATGGGACTCTCACTTTGTGTCCCATGTTGAGGAACCCTCCCCCACAGGACAGGTCTACACTGATAGCGGACAAAGCCCTATGGGAGCCACTAGCTCTGGACCAAATTTTATGCTAGGTTCTCAGCACAGAGTTCTTGCCCACATAGACAGTACAGGGTGTGGTCCCACAGCTATGTGCAGTCTAGGCTTGGCGCCCTCCTTTCTGCAGGAAGCCCTTACTACTGGGGGAAGGGTTGGGGGATACACTAGGGGCGCATCATGTTCCTGAGCCAACAGGAAGGATTTTTCCAGGTTTTATTGACAGAAAAGAGAGTCCCTTCCTGTTTCCAGCTTGAAAGCCCCAGCCTTAAGGGATTTACTGTAGAAGCTCCAGCAGAGCCACTCAACTTGAACTCTAAATTTTATCTGTGTTTCTAGTACCTACAAATCTCCAAGTCTCATCTTTGAATTCAACTATGGTTTTGCTGCTGTCATGACTAACCCAATGTTTGTATGGGTCTGGAGGGACAGAGAGAGAGTCCCACAGGTGCACAGAAGTACCTTGATTATAAGTTCTGCTGGATCTCCCCCCTCCTTGGCCCGAGGAAATTATACTCCTGCCTAATATTCACCAAGAACACACCCCAAACCCGAGACATTCCGTCAAATGCCTCGGGGATATTGCCAATAAATACTAGCCAATCAGACAGAGAAAAGATGATGACAGAAAAAGTCAAAAGTTGCCAAGGCAATTGTGCCTGGATTGTCTAACACTGGGAAACGATTATCTGATTGGAAGTGACTGCTCTATGTCATGCTACACTAACTGGGGAGGCTAAACTAAGATGAAATCTCACTCTTAACGTCTCCTTGCTATATAGACACCCCACACCATACTGCCCCCACCCAACACTCACACACCAGGGTCAGCCCACACGCTGTCCATTCTCCTCTCCTGACCACCAACCAGACAAGTCTGGAGAGAAGAGATAGTCTCCTCTCCCCCACACCAATGGCATCTGCTGGGGACACAGAAGTAGCGGAGGGAGGAAAAAAGGCAACCATCATCTTCTCTTCAGGCTCAAACCCAATCTCAAGAGCAGGTAACAAGCACTTTCCCAAACAGGTGACAAGCAATTTCTCACACACTCTCTGCTGACTGTTCCCTAAGTGGCATTCTACCCCATCCCACAACTGGTGCTTGGGAAGTCACCCTCCAGAGACCCAGGTGTGAAGCAGAACTCTGCCAGCAGCGTGGCCTTGGGCAAGTCACTTGATTCCCCCTCCGCCCCTCCCCCTTCCCCCCCATCTCTGAGTCTCTAGGGAAGAGCAAGAGTTATTTCTACAGCCTTGTCATACAGATTAAACCGCTCACCTAATGGGAGTGGTTGTTGACACTGCTAATAATGATCTTACAATGCCCAAACCCCAGAAATAAACCGCCCTTTGCTAGATCTGTCTCTGTCTATCTGATAGGGAATCATAATGCAGCTTTTCTAAAAGTTAAATATCCCCAAACATGCTCTCCTTGCTTTCCCTCCTGAAATGGGTGTGGGCTTTAAACATGTTCATTTAAGGTGGAACTGATATACAGTAAACCGCACTATGTAGAGTGTACAGCAGCCGAGTTTGGGCGCAAGTACACACCTGTGAAACACCCCCACAATTAGGACAGTGAACGCACCTGTCACCTCCAAATGTCCCTCTGCCCCTCTCCCCTGCCCTGTCCAATGGGTGGCTTTGATTATAATTGTAAAACCTAATAAGAAAGAAGGAAAGAGAGAGGTGGACAAAGAGGAAACAGAAGGAGAACGGAAGAGCGTGTGTTTGACGGCCGAGCTTCAGTCTGGAGAGACGGAGCAGCAGAGAAACACCATGTGCACAATGGACCGAGCGGCCAAGAGGGAAGCTGAAGCAATCAGCGCACAGCTGTCCCTTCCCCCGGGGCTGGAGGGGGCACCCACATCTCCAGCGGCTCCAGATGCCCCTGCTCAGGTACGGGCTCCAGCCCAGCAGGGACCCTGTGCCTTCGTGCTCCATCGCACCACCCCATTCTTCACTGTCAAGGCCTTGCCAGAGCACAATTCATCACAGCCACGTTCAGAAGCCACCCATATAAATGCGGAGTGATTCCGCTTGTCGAGGGCCTGATTGCCCTGAAGGGAGCTTCTCAAAGCGTCTCTGACACCTGTGGCCCTCTGGATGGCTGTGTCAGCCATGAGGCCCCTGGGCCTCTGGGTGGGTCCCCAGACTTACTCCTCCCACCAGCACAAAGAGAGGTTAGAATCAGGGAGTGCCCAGGACTAGGTGACCCACACCCAGCCCGGAGTTTGCAGTGATTACAGCCTGAGCCTGGAATCAGAAGAGGCCCTTGCCAGGGCAAGGACAGGTGAGGGCTGCTCAGCTTCCCAGTGGGGTCAATTAGGAGATCATCTGACTCTGTACAATAGCCTGGTGAGAGCAAGCCCCCTGCTCAGGTCCCCACAGGGCAGGAGGCCCCCAGCTGCTTGTACCTCTAGCCCTGGTGTCTGGCTCTTAACCATCTTGCTGCCCGTGTCACAGCTCAAGGCCAAGCCCACAGTTTGCAGACCCAGCTCTCACCCTCACCAGACACAGAAAAACATGCTATAGAGACCCTTGGAGGGCCCAACCCTTAAGCCTTGGGTATGGGCTGGAAGGAAATCATTTGTCTATCTAAGTCTATTGCCTGTATACTTGTACATGGCTTAATGCCAGGGATACCTTCTGAGAAATGCCTTGTCAGGCAATGTTATGGTTGTGCAAACATCACACAGTGCACTTTCACACACCTGGCTGTGCTGCCCCACTGCACACCTGGAGTACGGTCTACCCCATACCTGCTGGGCTGCACCTGTGCAGCGTGCCACTGGGCTCAGTGCCATGCACAACGTAGTGGTGAGTGTGTAGCTAAACACATCTAAACATAGAGAAGGCACAGTACAAACATGGCATTGCACAAAACTTGGCACATGGAGTACTACTCAGCCAGGAAAAGGAATGAATTAATGTCTTTTGCAGCGATTTGGATGCAATTGGAAACCATTATCCTAAGTAAAGTATCTCAAGAATGGAAAAACAAACACCACTTGTACTTGCTAATAATTTGGAACTAATGGATGAGCACACATGGGTATAGAAAGAAGTAAAAATCACTGGGAATCAAGACGGGGGAAGGAGGAAGGAGGGAGGGGAAGAAATCTATCCAACAGGTACAGCGAGCAATACGCAGGGGATGAGAACGCCTATAGCCCACACTAACACAGCATTAAAAACTATCCATGTAACAAAAACATCTGTAGCCCCTGAATAGTTTGCAATTAAAAAATAATTTTTTAAAAAATGGTGTCAAATACTCGGCCAGTCGCTGGCCAACATGTCTCTCTGCAGCGCATAACTGTATGTGTTTCGTCTTTCACAGCCCTAGCTGGCTCCAATTCACACTCCTGATCAGAGAATGGATTACTTCAGGACTCAAAACAGCATTGCCTGTTCAAAAAGATGGGAAGCTTTTCCACAGGTAATATTGATGAATGTGTCTTTGCAGCCCTCTTGGAAAAACAGCCTGGCCACGCCAGCGTCTGCTCCGGGCAACCCCCCAAGAGCCCCTCAAACAAGACCTCAGTCCTGCGTTCTGAGCTTTCAGCTGAACTTGTTTCTGGACTCACAACCACCACACGGGAAGGGGACGAGGGGGAGAGATTGCTGCTGGCTTCCAAACCTGTGTCGCAGAAAACTGTTTCCCCAAGAGCTGGACTTTGGGAGAGCCAGGCATGGGCGCTGGGATTCGGTGGAAACCAGTTTCTCCAGGACACAGTCTGATCTCAGGGTCAAAGGCAAAGGCTCTCAATGTGTCTGAGCTCTTGCTTTCTCGAAGGAAATTTTTACCATGTTTGCTCAGCAGCAGAACAAAGAGACTCTGACCGACGTTTTCATCATTTACGCTGTGATTTTTTTCTATTCTGATGGATCTGTAGCATTTTTCCCCTTTGAGAGGTTGGGGGGCACCTGGTACCCCACACCTAGTTCTGCTAAGCAGGACCCCTCTATGATTTCCCCCCTCATTTCAGGGTTTTGTCTCCCCTGCCCCCCCCACCAGGAGCTGTCCCCACCTGTGTGCCTCTTCTCCACACAGGGGACCTTGCTGAATTTCTATGCACTGCCTGAAGTCTTACCCCCAACTCAATCTTACGACTTGGGAGGTCGAGCTAGCTGGTCAGTGTGCTGTCACTCAGAGGGAGCTGACACCAAATGTCTCCAACACACCTTTACAGACACCATTCTAGTTGACAATAAAGGTCTGAACCATGAAGACCCTTTTAGAAGTCCCCCAGGCTAGCTCCTCAGCTTGCCAGCCAGAAACCCAAGGGGCCATGGGTTCTAGGGAACAGTGAGTTGAAGCTACAAAAAATGGCAAGTCAGCAGTTCTTGAGCAATCCGGGAATGTGGGCACCTTGCCACGGTGGCATGGAAAGCTTTCGAGAGTCTGCTCTGCCCACCGAGGGCCCCTGGCCAGGATGGAGTACAGAACCAGAGTGAGAGCGGACGCCCTCGGGCCAGGAGGGCGTCATCTGTGGTCTGTTCAGGCTCCCAAGGGGACTTCTCAGACCCGGTCCCCAAATCCAGCACCCTTCTCTCAGTCCCCAGGCGGCTTCCCCACTGCTGAGCAGCGATAATAGACGGAGGGCACCGGGTCACTCCAGCAGCCGAGCTCATCGAGGCTGGAGGCGGTAACGGCTGGGGAGGAACAGAAACTGCATTAAAACCAAGAAATGACTCCAGGAATAGGTCTGACCCCAACACGGGGAAACGAATCTCCCCTCACAGAGACGTGCTCTGTGGACACCACGCTGCGTGACTGGGAGGAAGGTGGGATTCCTTTCTGCTACTGAGATGGTCTCACTAGCTGCTGGAAAGACACCTGCAGCAGCAGCCCTCAGCAAGTCCTGTTACTATTCTGGTGTCTGCCGCGTGGATCCTGCAAGGCGGAGGGGAAGAGAGGATGTAGAAGGATTGGAAAAGTTTAAAATGGCCGTGGAGTTCTCCACCTAGGGGAAAGGGACTCCTACACAGATCTCATCCCTCCCTGGCCTTTCTGGGATAAAGACAAGAGCGAAGTGGTGCCCCTCCCCAGGCAAGCCCGCTGGAGACACTCACGCCCTCCATCATAGGCACGCTGACCACCCGCCCACCCCACACTTCCCTGTTTCACTGGGTCTTCATCTGTTTCCTGTCTACAGCTTCGGTCTTAGTAAATCCATTTGAGACCATTAAATAGTTTGTTCAACAGAGTTGCTCTCGGACCCAGGAGTCATGACACAGGTCCTAAGCCCCGACTCCACCCACCCCCAGAGTGCCCCAGACAAGGCTCGTGGCCACTCATAGCCCAAGAAGAGCAATCTAAGCGGTCTGGATTTGGAAACCATCAGGTGGGACACAGGCTGGGTGCTCTTGTGGGTAGGCGTCCTCCACAAAGGCTGTGCCTGAGACTGTTTTGTTAAAAAGCCTCCAAGTCAAGGCCTCTGGGCTGGGGACACTCACAGGAAACACTGCATTGCACCCAATTCCATAGAAATAGCCAGTGAGTCTCTGACTTTACACTTTGCTGGGGGGCAACAGGAACTGTGTAGCAGGCCAGGGACTGACCCAGGCCCCACCTACACTAACCCACATTCCCAGGCACTCAGTCATTCAGTCCTAAATAGGTTCGTCTGCAGGACACCAACTGGAATCCAGTGATCCCAGGACAGGGAGCAAAAGTATTTAAAAGAATGAGACAAGGCCGTGAAAACACAGAACAATTCTTTTCCTCTCCACTCTTCATTTAGAAAGTAAATATAAAGACATTGGACAGTGTGTCTATTTCCTATGGAAACCAGAACTCGGTATTTCCAATTCCTACAAATATTCAAAGGCTCAAGTTTGAAAACGACACAGAGTGGGCCTTGATAAACCCCCACGGACAGAGCATTTGCACTAAGAAGTAAGGAGTTTACTTTAACAAAGTACGAAGGCTAGCTCCTTGGAAATCCTTCCTGTCTATGTTGGTCTGCACCTGTAGGAGTGCATGAGTGGAGATCACCAAGCCACAAAATCCTATTGCTACAGAGCTCGAAGAAACCATAGACATTACCTGTTTCAGCACCATCATTTAACACTGTGGCCCCCAACCCCTGTGCCACGGACAAGTGCTGGTGTGTGGCCTGTTGGGAGCTGGGCTGCCCAGCATCACCACCCGAGCTCCATCCCCTCCCCCACCCCACCTTCATCGTCTTCCACAAAATTGGTCCCTCATGCCAACAAGGTTGGAGACCACTGATTTAACAGATATGAACTAAAGAAGGTTAAAAAAATAAGTAAAGACCAGAGAGGAAAAGTAACTTAAGTGAAGTCACACAGCCAGGACCAGCAGGACCAAGCTCCCAGCACAGGTGTGGTGACTCCCAGTTCAGAGCCCGTTTCTTTCTGCAGCTGTGCCTCCAGGGGCAGAGGATGAAACAGCTCAGACCTGGACCCGGTCGGCACCATCCAGGACCACTGTCTTTCTCTCCTGTGCACAAATTATCAAAGACTGTGCATGGGGACTTAGGAAATGTGTGGTGACATGGCCAGGAGGAGGTGGGTGAGTGGGTGGGCAGGTAGAAAGAAATCCCGTCTCTCCTGTTATGCAGGTTCAGGGAATTGAGGGTTATGTTTATTAGAGATTTTAAGGATACAGAGAACACCAAAGTTCTACGAAATTAATTTCACCTTCCTGTCATTCGCTATGGTTCATTCATTCATCCCTTGGACAGCTGAGTGTCGACAGTTTGCAGAGCACTTGAAAGGTTATAAAAATGAATCACACACTGACCCTGCCTCCCTGCATCTACGAACATAGGCCATGCATAAAATAAGGGAAAATTCAGCAGGAGAAGGTGCAAATAAACATGATGGGAATGGACCCGTACCCAGCCACCAAAAAGGAACCAGCTACTGATACCCGTGACAATGTGGATGAATTGAAAAGGCGTGGGCTGAGTGAAAGGAGCCAGCCCCTATGTGACATTCTCAAAAAGAACAAACCCCAGCAGCAGAGGGAAGCTCCCTGACTGCAGGGAGGGGGGGTCAGGGTGTGACTTCGGATTGATGGTGCTGCTGGTGTTAAAAGTCATAGTGCTGTGTGCCCCCCAAAATGTCCATTTTACTCTATGATCATTTAAAACGTAAAATTTTAAAACTAGAACAAAGAAACATCAATACTGTGCATTCAGAGGAAAGGCAGGGTAAGTCTAGCTGGGGCGTCACGGGAGGACAACTAGCCAGACCCTGAAGACAGACAGGATGGGGACAAGGGAACAGCGGAACATTCCAGGCAGAGGGAAGGAGCTGAGCAGAGGTGGAAGACACTAGAAGGGCAGCTGGGATGTGGTCAGAGGGGCAGGAAAGACACGGCGGGAAATCCAGTTATTAGCACGTCACACTCAACTGTCCCCACTCCATTCCATGGACGATGTCTTGCTGGAAGGACCAGGATGGCAAATAAGAATTGCTCTGCACATTAGAAATATTGAACATTCCAAGGTGCTGGTCCAGCCAGCAAACCCAGAACAGCACAGGGAATGGAGACTTACAAATCCCCAGCATCTGTTTTGAGAAGGAACTATCCTGCCATTTTCAAAATTTCTTGACTTGGAATAATAGGATCAGAGGCTCTCGGAGCTGGAAGGAAATGGACAGATCATTTAGCCTGCAGTTTTTGAGTCAGGGAGCCTTTCTGAGAGGTGGAGAAACAAAGAAAAACCCAAACACTCCATACTCTTTCTCCAGAAGAAGACACCCAGAAACCCGGTGATGCAAATGGATTCCAGACATTGGTCATAAATTCCTTGACACTCACCCCTGGATACACTGGGGGTCTCAGACTGTCCACAGGACCCAGATCAAAGAGCTCAGACTGTGGCTCCTCTGGATGCCCGTCTCAGCGCCACCCCCCTCTCACAAGAGGCCTGGCCGTGGCACCAGAGAAAAGAGGCTACATTTGAATGTTGAGTTATTAGAAGTAATTCTAGACATGATGGCAAGGGACAGTGCTCACGCGTAGTTTTGCTACCTTAAAACAGAAGCTGGGCTACTTCTCTCCACACTGGGCCAGGCTTCAGTTACAGAAAGGCCTCTGGTCCCTACTAGGCAGTCTTGTCACTGCCCCATCCAACAAGCCAGACTGGTTCAGGGAGCAAAATCAAGTTCACATTTCTAGTGGGCTTCGGGCTCCCAGGAAAAGGAAGCCTACCTCCAGCTGGCTCACAGTTGACTGAATCTCCAACCCCCTCAGGCCTCCTGGGCTATTTATAGCCTCACACCCTAAACACAAACTGTTGTTTGCAGCTTTTGCAAGGCCTAGCCCAAGGCGGTCTCCATCCAGACTTCATCTGTGCAGACACCAGCAGGTAAGCGGCTACAGCCTGCCTCTTGATGGGGCTTGAAGAACAGGGACTGACGGGGCCACCAAACCCAGGCCTCAGTTTCCCCCGCCCAAGCCGGGGACCTTGTAAGACACACCTGCTTCACTCCTGCACTGCCCAGCAGGCCTGGTACCAGAGAGCCCCCCACAACAGTGCTCACAAGCTCCCCATCTCCCACATGGACTGGTCTATTTTAAGAACTATATTTTTAGGACAAGCAAATGTGCTGGGTTTCCATGTTCCAAGATCACGGCCTCGCCTCTGGCAGCAGCTCTACCGCTAACCCTCCTTGTCACTGCCCATGGAGGCGGCTCTCGGCCAGCTGCTCGTTGCTGGGGCTTTAAAGACGCGGGATCTCAAGGAGGGGTCTGGGGGAGTAGAGGCAGGATGGGAAGGAAAATCCTGCCAGCCCCTGGGAGCTGAGAATTGCAGATGGATCCTCGGCTTCACCATAAAGAACATCCAAGATCGTAACATTGAGCCAACAGATAGGGCAGGGCCCTGTCCACAACAGGGATGGGAGAGTGGGGGGCCCCAAAGTTCAACCCCCTAGAACACCTCTGCTACATGCAGCCAAAACCAAAACACCTCTAGGCCATGCTTTGCTCACCTGCATGCCGTCCTACTGAAGGACAAAGGCAGGACCTGGAGAGCTGGTGGGAGGGGACTGCAAAGTCCCCGGAGAGACACTGATGCAGGGAGGTGCTGGGCAGGGGTGATGAGTGAAGGGGGCATTTTGAAGGTGGAGACAATAGGTGTGCTGAAGGACTGACCTTGTGGAGACAGAGGGAGGGAGGGAAAGGCCCTCAGAGGTGTCCCTAGGCTTCTTGCATAAGACTCTAGCAAGAGGAAAACAAAAGATGAGACCTGGGGAGAAGTTATAGGTGCTCAGACTCAGCACTCAGGAGGTGCCAGAGAGCCCTGGATGGGGAGGCTGGAGATCGGAAGCGCAGCCAGGCCACGGGCACGTAACAAGAAGCTACGTCCAGAGACCTGAGTCTGAGCACAGGGGTGGACGGAGGGTGTCCAAGGACAGAGCCGGGAGGGTGTAGGATTTAGAGGTGGCAGATGAGGAAACTGAGGAGGCAGCCCTGAGGGGAAGAGCAGGAAGCAGCGTGTGGTGCCAGCAGGGCAGCAAAAGAACAAACACCTCAAGGAGAGGACTGACTGCCACGGGCACAGGGTGAGGGCCAGTGACCAGTGCATCAAACGTGCTGGCTGGCACAGGGTGAGGGCTCAGCAGTGCCACTGGACGTGGCACCATGGATGTCGTGATGGCCTCGAGGACAGCAGTGTTGGTGGCATACTGGGTGACAGTCTGAGTGGGGAGTGTCTTAGAGAGAACAGGCAATGGATCCGGGCTGCGGAGTCGTGACCACTATCTCAGAGAGTCTCCCCCGGGTGAGGCGAGGAACGACCAGAGCCCAGGGACGGTGGGATTTGCAGTGGGGTGAGATGAGTGAGATGGCGGCAGGGTCTCACGCGGATGGGAAGGTCCAGGGCAGAGAGAGAGACAGATGTTAGGGAGGCAGGAGGCGGGACCCAGTGCCACAGTGCATGGACCCAGGCATCCCGGTGACGGGAGGAAGGTGGCAGGTCTGAGGACGTCCTCACGAGGTCCACAGCTTACAGAGGGTGGAGAAGGGCTTGAGAAAGAGAGAAGGCACCTGAGGCACCTTGGAGAGTGGAAGGCGTGGACAGGAGTCACCGGGAGGTGACGTGAACAGTGACGCCACTTGCAGCTCTCCACTGGCTGCATGTGAGCCACACAAAGCAGACCAGGAGGGGGGTAAGAGCTGGGATTGAGCAGGGTGTGGCTCACCGGTAAGCAGCATGAAGTGACTGGGCCAGGGAGAGGCACCCACAGCGTCCGGGGCTTATAGTCCCAGAGACATGGGGGGACTTGGACGAGGGGGCTGGAGAGACAGGTATTTGGAGAGTGGGATGTTTGCAGATTCGGAATCGGGGGAATGACGATGAGGTCACAGTCAACATACATCAATGAGCAGCTTTACCTGCCAGCCTCTGAGCCAAGCACTGGGAACACAGCAGTGACAGGTGGGTGGCATCTGCCCCTTGTTGAGCTCACACTAGTGGGGGAAGTGGACTAATGAGGAAAGGAACAAATAATGAAGCAGCTGTAAACTGTAAAGAACTGTAAACTGTCATGAAGGGAATAAACAAGGCGGGACGGGGAGCTGGGAGGGCATATTTTAAAGACAGCGCTGGAGGGCTGCCTGGCAGGGGTGGGGTGTCTGACTGCAGGTGGAGGAGGGTCAAAGCAACACAGCCCTCCACACCTGCAGAGCACCAGGGTGGGCAAGGGCCAGACCCAGTGCTGGAAAGGTGGGAGGTGACCTGCAGACCACACGGAGGGTCGAGAAGCTTCTAAAGGCATCAGGGAGCAAAGGAACACAAGCCGAACTGGGACATCTGCTCCTCTCACCCACAGCGTGAGAGGACTGGCCACAGGGTCCGAGGTGGCATCCTTCTGACACGACTGTGCCAGGACAGGAATCGGTGCGCAGAGCTCCTGCTCATGACAGTGGGGACCAAACCAGTCATCGTCCACAGGGACAGAGGGGCTGGAACTATCGCCCCAACAATCAGGACTGGACAGTGACAGCCGCTGCTTATCTGCTGTATCTACCCAGGTCACAGATAAGAGCTTTTCCCACCGCGTGCTCCACCATGACGGGTCCTGCTGAAACAGAAGGGGCTACATACAGGAAGCTGTCGGTAAAAAATGTCACTACTGAGAAACACACGGGGGAGGCTGGGGCGGGATGGGGTGCACACAGCAAGTGATAACCGCTGACATACACACAAAGAGCATCTATTCCATGCCGGGTCCTACACCCTGAGCCTTCCGAGAGGTATCTCGTGGACTCTGGGTATTGTCTCCCTTTTACAGGTCACACAGCCGGTTATCTATGGAGCTGAGATTTGAACTTGGGTCTTTCGAACCCCCAAGTCCATTAGCCAGATAGCTAAGATGATGAAAATAAGAAAGCAGGCAAGATGCTCCAGAAAGCATCTTCTGGCATCTCAGAACTGATCCAACCTGGGAGTGGTCAAAGTCTCCTGACACAGGGACACTTGATCTCACAGCCAAGATCAGGCAAAGGGAGGTGACAGCTCAGAGCCTGCACGCTGGACGCAGCGTAGGGAGCCAGGTCCGGAACCGGATGAGGGCCCTGCCCTAGAGCTGGTGCTCCTGGGGTGTCCCTTCTCTAGGCTAAAGCTTCCCTAAGATCCAGGGAGCCCTCTCAGCGACTTGTCCTGCAGGCCAGTGTTTTGGTTTACCCCTGATGATATCTAGCCCAGGGATAAATCCACATCCAGAAGAAGAAACCAAACCAAACCCAGGCAAGTACTTGACCCTGACAATGGAAAGGCGTTGGCGAATGCCCAGGAACGGCTCTTTTCTGTCCACACCGGCCAGCATCTCACATGGTCAATATTCTCAAACCCACACTCAAGGCTCAGACACCTGAGGCTCAAGAGGCGAACCCCTGAGCAAAGGCCTTTGGGGCCAGGCTAGAGCCCACAGGCTGCAGTGACAGAGGCCCCAGGGCCCTGGACTAAAAGCAGAACCAAATGCGGAGCTTTGTAAGTCAAACGTGACCCAGAGGCTCTGCACAAACCCACTACTGGAGACGTGTGTCTGAGCCAAGAGGCAAACTCCTAAGCCAGGCTGGACTGGAGGTCTGGGCGCCATACAGCACAGGGACAGGTGTGGCCTGGCTCACACTCACCCGTGAGCTTCCCAGAGCTGCAGGTGTCTGTGAAGTGGCCACAGCTTGAAGCCCATCCCATAAGAGGCTGCAGCTGACAATCTCCATGGGCTACTGGGACACAGGCACCCAGCAGCAAAACACGACCACAGCCGGGCAGCACAGGTGCAGGGGAGGAGGAGGCACAGGCAGGGGACTTCTCAGGCCAGGGAGCTGCACATTGGTCTTGGAACCACACAGCCCTGAGAAGACACAGACCCAGGCTGCCTGCTTGCCCATCCCGATGCCCCCGGGGGAGCCTGTGCCCTGCCCCCACCTTAAAGTCCCTGTAGCCATTCTCATCCCAGCCCCCAGAAGCCTCCAGCAGCCAACAGAGCCCCAGGAGCCCCTCGTCTGAGGCTGCGTCATTCTGAGGAGCAAACAGGCCCAGAGAGGGAAGGACCGACAGTGCGAGGCCCTCCGTGTCCTCTCCCCGCCCTGAGCTCCTGGGGTACAGGCTAACGGTGCTTTGCCTGAGTTTGGTAGAACACGGCTGCTGACCTGCACCGAGGAAGGACCCCAGCCCAGGGAAGGGTCCTTTCCCCACCAGGACGTGGCAAATTTCTTCTCCAGCACCAAACCGCAGCATCTATCCTGGGGTCATTTAAAGCATGTAAATTAGGTTAAATATTTCATTCACTAAATAGCTCCGATAGCTATGGATCCTACCATAAATGAGCAGAAAGTTAATTTCACACGTACTCCATAATATAAAATAATCATCTCGAATGAATATTTTACAGTTTGCATTTATTAGCAATCCAATTCTTTTCAGAGCCATTCATAAGGGGTCCTAACGCCTTAAGAAATTTAAACAATCAAGATGAAGTCATTAACTCTACTGCTTTGGGGGAGATACCCAGGTTAGAAACCCCCATCAGGGCCTTCCTGGAGGACTCCCCTGCTGCCCTGCTCCGGGGAGCTGGACACACTGGTCCCCTCCTGCCCATGCAGAGCCCGGCCCATTCCTGGCCTTTCTGGATTCTCCTGCCTGGTGTCCTGCTCATGATGATGAAAACAACAAACACGGCAGGAAAACTTTTATCTGGCAGGTTCTCTGAGCCAGCAATGCAACCACCTCGCTCCTGACCACACTCAGTCCACCGACAAGGCCATTCACAACTCTGTAAGAACCTTGCTGGAGCCGGGCCAGAAAGCAGAGGTTCCACGGCGTTGGCTGCAGAGCCAGCCGCCCCCCCCCCCCCAAGACCTATGTCCGAGAGAAACACAGACAGAGACAGGGCCCACCCATGCCTTCCCTTCAACTGTCTCCTGTCCTCCTCCTGAGGAAGGGCAGGGTGGGCAGGCTGAGGACAGGTGGAACAAGGCAGAGGTGTCATAGGGCCTCTCCGGAGGGTGGAGTTGAACTATTCCTTGTGAGAGGTGGGAATACTCTTCGGGGCCTCAGCAAGGGAAGGACCTAGTGTGATGTTCTGTGTCCCCCCAGACTGGCTCGGGTTCTGGTATACAGCGGCTCACGTCCCTAGCAAGGGTCCCCATTTTCAGATCCTTTGGTTCTCAGTCTTCCCCCATCAGGCCTCAGCTCTCTTTAAGAGGTGAGAATATAAACGCTCCTACACTCTAAGCCACTTGGATGGCCTGGGCCCTTCTCCTGGTTGATATTTCTTGTGCAAGATCCTATTTGATAAGTTTCCTGCAGGACTGAGTTAGCAGAGCTTCCTTCTCCTCATGCTTCCTCCAAACCAACAGCCGCGCACCCATCATCTTCCCCTCCTGCCCAGATACCAAGACATCTGCAGCTAAACTGAAATCTGTTACATGCTGGGTTTAATACTAGTTTTAGAAGTTTTTAGCAATATTATTTTCTTATATTTCACTTGTCTGGCAGTCTTATTGAGAAACTATATTTCATTATAGGCTGTCATACATCCTTCCTGGAATCAAGCACAAGGTAAACCCAAAATAAATAAATAAGTCCTCCAACCAGGAAAAGAGAACCCTTAAAAAGTAGACAATGTCTCCAAAGTTTGATTTCCTAAAGAAGTTAAAGGAGAAATCATATAGGCCAATCAGGGTAGCTCATGCCTTCAGGAGGCTGAGGCCAGGAGGATCACTTGAGCCCTAGAATTCGAGACCAGCCTGAACAAAAGGAATCCAGTCTTTACTAAACATAGAAAAATTAGTCAGTGTGGTGGGGAGCACTTGTAGCCATAGCTGTTCAGGAGGCTAAGGCAGGAGAATCACTCGAACCCAGGAGTCAGGTTTCTGTGAGCTATGATGATGCCATGGCACTCTAGCCTGGGCAACAGAGCAAAACTCTGTCTCATAAAAAGAGAGAGAGAGAGAAATCATAGAATATAAGCATGGAAGACAAAGGGCAAAAGAATTGTGGCTCAGATGGAGACAGGCTCCTGCCCTCAAAAGCTCTGCGCAGGTGGGGGGGAGACTGACCCATCAGGTGACACAGTCAGAGGGTGGATCTTGCTCATGGTCAGTGCGGTGGACAAGGTCATTTCCATCTCGTCCCACCTCAACTGTCATCTCAAGCTGGCCTTAGAGAGTGAGCTTTGTCTCAGCTATATCATTTTCCTTAAAATTAATAAGATCATTTTCTATTTTGGGGCCTCAGGGTTATTCTGAGAAGAGTACAGGGTTGTTTGGTTTTTTTCCCATCAAATAAAGAATAAAAGGGATAAATCCTGCCACCCACTCTCCATAGCATTTCTAGGGCCAATGCCAGTCCAGTAAAATATCACCACTTACTTTTTCTTCCTTCTGCTTTTCTGTACTCTCCAAATTTTTTATAATAGCCTGTATTTGTTTATAAGGGGAAAAAGTAGATTCTATCCTTAAAAAAACTCTTTGCCTAACAGATTATTCTCTCCAGGATTTAAAGGACAGAGGTGAGAGAATCTGAAGATATTCCATTTCCCAAGAAGAGAAGAGAACGAAACCTGGCAATTTTCCAAGCCCGTACCATCAGCAGTTCTGCAAAGCCATTCCCAGTTTCCTGCTGGTCTAGCTAAGGCTGGAACCACAGGACCAGCACATCCCACACCCCTTCCCCAGGCTTCCAAGTGCTCCAGGCCCAGCTTCAGCCCCTACTCAACCTTCCCTGGCCCCGTTGTTCTTCCTCCATTAAAATCCCCTGCCCTGAAAACCGGTGTGAATATAATTTGATGGCCCAAAAACCTAACTCCAGGGTTGGCATCTAAGAATTTCCCAGGTGGGACAAAGTATATGTGGCAAATGTTTACAATTGGGGAAGACTGGCCAGCTGCTCATTACAGCCCTCTTGCAACTTCTCTGCAGGTTTAAAACGTTTTCAGACTAGAAAAAAAAAAAATTGAAGGAAAAAAAGAACCAGGTAAAACTAAGTTATAGGGTTGGAAGTCAGGATAGTGGTTTGTGTTTGAGAAGGACCGGGGGCTAATGATCCAGGGAGGGGCTTCTGGGGTGCGGCACCTTGTGTTAATTACATGGTTTTCATGCTCTCACTGACATGCATGTTTTCATTTAGTATACTCTTTATACAGATGCTTTATTTCGCAATAAACAGACATTAAATTCTTAAAAAGCAAGCATCACGTACAGTACTGGGAAAGCACCAGGGGGTCACCAGAACATTCTAGCAATAGCATGGGACCACGTCCACTCTGCCCAGCTGACTGGCCAAGCCCCCAGGGCAGCTGCCTCCCCTTCTCACCCAGTTTTGGGTTTCAGATCCAGGGTCTCTATCTGGGGTCCCACCTGCTTCATACAAAAGTCCAAATGAAAGTGCTATCAGCTCCCCCTTTTTTTTTTCAGTTTTTGGCTAGGGGCTGGGTTTGAACTCGCCACCTCCGGTATATGGGGTCGGCGCCCTATCCCTTTGAGCCACAGGTACCGCCACAACTCCCCATTTTTGAAAAAACCAACAGAGTTAGCCCCCTTGCTCCATGGCAATTATTCTCTCTTCAAATAGACAATTTTTCACCATTAACTGGATGATGGAACTTGCATTTATAAGGTGATCCATCTAGAAAATATTGTGATGTCCACCATAATTCCCTTTTCCTAAGCATGTTGGGCAATTTTGATTTCAAGGAAAGCAAGGGAAATCATTTTCTGTAACTGAACACATTCTTGTGCTTAAATCATCTCGAAACAGCTTACATTTTAAAGTGGAATTATACCTTTGAGAGGCACAGCACAGACTGGCCCCTTTGGGGAGTTAATTTTCAAAATAAAAATAACAATGATGAATAATCTTTCGTTTGACGTGCGTTGACAGGCTTCAGCCCACCTCTCACAACTTCTATTCCCTCCTAGGGCACGAAGCAGATACTTTTGCAGAGTTGTAGATTTCCTATTAGAAGGATTTCCTGTGATAACATGGGTTTGTTCTCGCTGGTATATGAAAACCATTACTCTTTCTAATGGAAACAATAACTTCTGAACAAAGTACCTATGTGGCCTCCCATGATCGTCAACCTACCTGCGTGAGTGATTACTTTAAACCAAAGAAACTTGAGAGATTATCTTTTACGTATTCTTGCTGCTCCGGGCCCCCGTGATAAAGCCCAGAAGCTCCTTTGCTACAGTCATATACTGACAAGGTCTGGGATTCCATCAGCGTCTCCAAGTCGTCAAATCTAATTCCCATTGTTCTCACGTGGACCATCGACTGACCTAGTCGTCTGTGCTCCAGGGATCAACCCCAGGCTGGTTCCCCTCTGCCCACCAGCGTGCCTCTGGACTCCATCACTCCAGTTGACAGACACAATCAACAAAGCGCCCAACTCATTTTAATACCAACCTTTGCAAAATGCAAGTAGAACAACCAATCTGTTATCCTGAAGCCACATCCAGAAATGATGGTGGGAGGGGAGGGTATCACTGTTGTAAATGTTTGTGCCCTTCTCTCCTTCAGTTAGGCCAGTGTTTCACAACCAGGGGCAATTTTCCCCCTGGGAGAGGGGGCATTTGGCAATGTCTGAAGACATTTGTTATTGCCACAACTGGGTAGGGGGGTGCCCCTGGAATCCAGGGCATAGAGGCCAGGATTGCTGCTAAACATCCCGCAATTCACAGGATGACTCTTAGCACAAAGAACTATCCAGACCAATTGTGAACAGTGCCCAGGTTAGATCACCAGCAATTTACCCTAGTCTTTGCTGTGTATCTTTAAGGTGTAGCAGTGACTTGTCCTTTTTGTCTCCTGTGATGAAACTCTGGGAGATTACAGTTTGGGGGAGTACTTAGGAAGAAGTTGTGGCCTCCGGGAGCCTGTTCATCATTGTCAAGAGTGAGTCATGTCAAACCGTCAGATTTCCTCTTCCCATGGGAACTGCGTTCTGTAGATTGCGGCACCTCTGATTTCTCTCACATTATCCGTGTGAATTAGATGAAGCCATACGGGCAGGATGTCAGCACATCCAGGGACACTCCTTGTCAGCTGCACAAGCAAACTTACACAGTCACCCCAGATGTGGGTGCCAGAGGCTTTGCCCTCACCCCGTCATGGGGGACATTTCTATCATGATTTGAACCAAGTCGCAGAAGGTGTTCTTAAGAGATCCCAGGAATAACACCATGAGCAGGGAATGCTGATATTCTGGAGGGTGAGACACAATTTAAACAGACCTCAATGGGTTTACGATGGAATTAACCAGCCACAGAGCAATAATAGGTAGACTTAGACGTCTTAATGGCTTTCAAAGCACTTTCGCCCTGGGCTATTTGATTTGCTCATCATCACTGGTCTGTAGTGGGGATGGGTCTCCTGACTCCCAGCCATTGTCCTTTCTTGCAGGGGGGTGTACAAGAGTCTGCTCTCAGGTTTAAACCTCTCCTGCTTGGAGTACAGAACAGGGGACAGAGTCTGTCAGAGAAAGGATTTTAGTTGGGTGCAAACTCAAAAAGTGTTAACTTGGTTGCATAAGTCAAAGGTGGCAGTGGCGTCAAGGAAAAGGAAGGTGGCAAGGCCATGCCTCTCTGCCCTCAATGTGGTTTGATGTTTAGTTCCTGGCTACCACATCTAAAATTAGTACTGACAACAAGAGGTCACTCATAGGGGGTGACTAAGGTCATAAAGAACATCTGTCTCCAGTAAAGAAGGGCTACTCATTAGCCTCACCCCAGGGAGTCTACCATGGCCATCTTCAATATCATCTCTGGATGAGATGAATTTATGGGATTCTCTGTAGTCCCAGAGGAAAGAAGCAGGACTAATGTATATTCAGGGGAAATAATTTAACCTTAACAGAAACAAGACCTTCCTAGCCATTTACACCACTCAGAAAAGGCAGGCCCCAGTGCTAACGGATGGCTCTCCAGCCCCGAAAATGCTCAAGCGAGAGATGGGGGGATTCCGAGGTGGGTAATTAACTGCCTTGTTTGCTCACTCAACAAATACATTCCTGGAAGCTGAGGAGATGGCAGGGAACAAAAAGACAAAATTCCATCCCTACGGATAGCGAGTCAGCGGCAAGTCGGAAATGGCAGGAAGGACTGTGGAGACCTGGGCTTCTGACAATAATTTAAAACTTGCAATCAGATTTCTCCCATCACTGTTCCTCCAATATTCAGGTCCTTAAACTTAAAGACATTAGAAATGCAACAACTGTAAATATGTGAGTGTACAACCCAAAGACAGTGTGGGACTTTTCCTATCAGCCTGAGGTCTGGGTCTCTAAAAACCAGTAATCAATGATCAATGAATCAAATATAAGATAATCTGAGATCAGCAAGACCTGTCCCCTCTAAAGCCCCTTCCTGCTCAGAGACACTGGGACTCTATAAAAATACCGTCTGCGGCTTCCCACAAGGTTTCTTTCTGAAACAGATCTGACCGGTTCAAAACAAAAGCTGCCTATTAGAACTCACCAGAAGCTCATTAGCCGAAAGGAGCAGGAATTGGGGAGTTTAACGGGTAAGGGTGAGGATGTGGAAAATGAATTTGAAAGTTAATGTGTATAAATGGGTCAAAAACACGTGAGCCCAGACCTCAGAGAAGCCACAGAATCCCTCAGAGCCTCAGACTCTGATGTGCAAGGGCCCCTGAGGAAAGGGTCTCAGGCCTCACCCACACCCTCAGCCCTAGTCGGGACTGTGACCCCATAAGCTGCTCACCACAGACTGGGGAGACTGTTCTGCCTCCTATTCTCCAAGTCTCTCCCCATAAAATGTGCCCCCAAGTCATCCCTGTCCTGCATCTGCAAACTCCCAGTTGTGCATCTTAAGCCTACTCCCCTGCCCTATGGTCTACAAAAGACCAAGGCAGCTAACAGGACAGTGGGCTGACGTGACACCAGCCGCTGCTTCTCCCTGTTTAGAGGTGCCCCTGACCTAGTGGAAGGTTGACAGGGAGAAACCATAGCGCTGCGGGGCCAGAGAAAGATGACTGGTCCCCACAAACGGGGTGTGTAAAGTGAGGAGGTGGAAGAGAAGCCAGCTGCAGGCAAGGAGGCTTCTGGGAAGCACCCCAGGATGGTCATGTCCCATCCTGTCCCTAGAGCAAGGGCAGCAAAGGCACAGAAGCGCCAGCTCCTCACCCAGTGCCAGCAGCGGTGACAGGGCCTGGTGAGGTGGGGAGGCTGTGACAATGGCACCCAGCAGTGAGCCAGCACTGGCCCCTGAGCACCCCACTCTCTTCCTGTACCCCAAGGGAGCTAGGGGACCCCAGTAAAGTCTGGCAGCTCTTAGAAAGGAGCCTGCCAGGGCAGGTCAGCCCAGGTGCTGGGGGAGGGGAGAGCAGGCCAGAATCAGGCATGATCAAGCGAATTTTATCATCCACATTCTCCACCTTGGTGGCACTCTCTGCCCCCCGCCCCCAATTCTCTGAAACGCTCCAGAAAGAGTACAAGGGAGGGTCTGGGCCCTCCCCATCCCCAAGTCCACGTTACCATCCAAGCCAGGTGCAGCTCACAGGGAACATAACAAGACATCTAAGGAGGGCCCACGCTAAAGAAAGACGCCGCACACCCCGTGTCTGTACAGGAAGCAGAACTAATAGACAAAACAGAACAAGAATTCAAAGTAAGCAGATATCCTCAAAGAGATAAGGAAAGATAGTGGGAATACAAAGTAGGGACAGGCAGTCATAAAGAAGAACCAACGGGAAACGCTGGGTATGAGAAACATAATTGGTTTGTTTAATGGGTACAGAATTTCAGTTTGGGAAAATGGAAAACTTCCAGAGATGGATGGTGGTGATGACTGTACAATAATGGGGATGTACTTAATACCACTCAACTGTACATTTAAACATGCTTAAAGGGGCAGATTTTTTCTTATGTATATTTTAACACGATGCAAAAAATATATAGAAATGCATAAATGAATATTTAAATAATGCCATGATGTAAAGACCTTAACACTGTTTCTTTCACTTAAATGTCTAAGAAAAGGAAGCTTTCTAGAAAGAAACATAATAGGCAAAATAAATAAAAAACCATAGTATAAACATTAATTCGTTTAATATTTATTAAGCACCCACTATATGTCAGATGCTATAGCAAGATCTGGGGATGTATCAAGGGACAAAACAGACAAAAAGTGCTGCCTTCGTGGCCTTCATATCTGGCAAAAGCGACAGAAAATAAATAAAATGCAGGGTGCACCAGACAGCACCACAGAGAAGGGTCAGCATATGGTGGGGGGATTCTAAATAGAGCAGTGAGGACAGGTGTCATCAGGGAGGGGTCCTGGGAGTCCATGCTCCTTGTAGTACAGAGGGACATATGATACCCAGAGAGCCACAGAAGCAGGTGTCCAGAGCACCCAGGGCTCCAGGGTGTCCTCTGGACTTGGGCAAGAGAAAGAAGGCTGCCAGAGGCATAGACTTACACTTTATTCCTAAAAGAAAACAATAAATAACCACAGAATGATTTAATGAGGTTAAGACCACATCAGGGAACTTACCAGAATGCATCAAGAAAGGATAAAGAGAAACCGGCCTGGTGGCTCACACCTGTAATCCTAACAGTCTGGGAGGCCAAGGTGGGAGGATCCCTTGAGCTCAGGAGTTCAAGACCAGCCTGAACAAGAGCGAGACCCTGTCTCTACTAAAAATAGAAAAAATAAGCTGGGCCGCATGCTGAGTGCCTGTAGTCCCAGCTAATGGGGAGGCTGAGGCAAGAGGATTGCTTGAGCCCAGGAGTTTGAGGTTGCTGTGAGTTATGATGACACCACAGCACCCTACTCAGGGCAACAAGAGTGAGACTCTGTTTCAAAAGAAAAAAAGAAGAAGGATAAAGAAACAGAAACTGTCTTTAAAATAAAGGAAAGGAAATACGGAAACAGAAGACGACTTGTCAACATCCACATAACAGGAGCCCCAGAAGGACAGAGCTGTGAGTGGAGGAGGAAACAAAAAACTAATAACCAAGAATTTCCCAGAATTAAAGAGAGATGTGAAAACCCTGAAGGTGAGGGTACGCAGCGTGCTAAGGAAGAGAAAGGATGGTACACACCTCTGAAGGGAACGCTAACTCGAGAAGATGTAACAAGGCAGCGCCTGTGACTCCAAGGAGTAGGGCGCCGGCCCCAGATGCCGGAGGTGGCGGGTTCAAACCCAGCCCCGGCCAAAAACTGCAAAAAAAAGGAAAAGCAGATGTAACAATCATGAAAAGATAAGGTACCTAAGAATCTGGCCCCGAGAAATGCAGAGTGACATCTGACAGAGCTACACACACAGATAGATCAAGAGATTGGGCAGGAGACATGAACACACCCCGCTCAGAAAGTGATAGCTCCTACACACAAAAGGCAAAAAACAAGAGGAAGGGATTTATTACGCCTGAACTAACAAATACAGGGAGCATCTGCCCCATGGAGAAGGCACATCCTTTTAGAGCACGCGCGTAGAACACTCGCAAAAATTAAACAGGCACTGGACCATAAAGGGAGCTTCGGTAAATGCCAAAGAATCAACATCATGCAAGCCATGTTTATGACCGTAGGATAATTAATTTTAAAATTATTAACAAAAGGATCACTTGCAAATCCAAACTATCTGGGAACCAAAAGAACATTCCATTGATGCTCACAAAAGGGAGAGTCATAAGGAACATTCTTAAATACTAAGAACACAGTAAAGCCAGTGTGTTTTAAAATTTATGGGATGTAAGGAATTCTGCTTCTAATAACGGAGGAATAGTTCATATTGGACCTATCTAAAATTTAAAATATTTTTTTAAAAATCTGAAGATGCCAGAGAGAGACCAAAAACAGGGCAGAAATTGGTGGAGTTTGGACACTAGAAAGAAAGCGTTGGGACTGAGTAAGTTTCTAAGGATTTTTTTAAATAACTTTTTGCCTGAGGCAAGCGTCGCAAATACTCAGATAGAAAATTGAACTCTTACTTGTAGAATCAGAGGAGAGTCTAGGGTAACCCAGCAGCTGGAAAATGAAAGAGGAGCCCCAAAAAGAGGGTCACAGAGGGAGGGCTCTGAAGTCGGTGTATAAACTGCCCACGTCTCTGGCTAACCCCGGAATTGTGTGTGTGCGGAGCGGGCTCTGAGCAGCCACCTGAGGCTGTACGAGCTAGACAGAGATTTCTGCTGCTCCCAACTTAGGGGAGCCCGAGTACAGAGTTGGAATGTGGCAAAGTTGAGTATCTGCTAAAACAACCCCTCAACATTATTCAGACTAGCATAACAGAATCCCAGGTCTCTGCGATGTGTCAGGGTTCCAGAATAAAATCTCCAATTACAGGAGAGACAAGCAGAAGAATGCAATGCATCATCAAGAGAAAAGACAATGACACAGATGTCTGCATTAAGCATGTCTTTTTATTCTGATGTTTGACCTCTTGGGGCCTTGCTGGCACTAGAAGGGCCTGACTTTCCTAGGATTTTTAGCTAATTCCCCGGGATAGCAACAACTTGCTCAGGAGTGTCCCTTTCACAGGCAGACCGCCAATCTGAAGCCCAGATCCCAACCACCTCCTTTATTGGGATCTCACACTCACACCAGTGCTCCCCTGCCCTAATTGCCCCAGGGCCAGGTCCCAGGCGACCAAGGGACAGCCCCTTCACCCCAGAGAAATTACATAAGCTAGCCAATCCTATCACTGTTCATCTAGCCTCTTCCCAGAAACCACGTTAAAGGCTCCTATAGTCATTTTCCCTTTCTCCCTCTGCCCCTGACCAAACCCGGAGCTTCCCTTATGCCCAGCATAATATGACATGTCCCTTCCTCCTGGGAACAAACTAACTTTTCCATGGCAATCATCTCCTAAAATGTTGATCTCACCACAGCTGAATACTAATGACTTGCATTTTAAAACAATATTGAAATTAGAAAAACAAAGATTTTAAAGGATCTAGAATAACTATGCTCAAGTAAGTAAAGGAAAATATCTTTGTAATGAATGGACGGATAAGTCAGCTCAGCAGATAGGTAGAAAGTAATTTATAAAAATGAAAATTCTATAACCAAAAAAATTTTGAAATACATTCACTGTACTAATGATGACCGAAGAAAGCGTTATGAACTTGAAGACTACATAATTTCTGTTGATTTATCTCAGTGATTCTAAAGTGAAGGTGATTTTTTTCCCCCTAAGGGACATTGGAAATGTCTGGAGTTATTTTTGGTTGTTATAACTGGGGCTATGCTACTGGTATTTCATGATAAAGCCCAAGGCAATTGCGAATTACTCTACAATGCACAAGAAACACTTCCCACACTTGATGAATAATGATCCAGCCCAAAATGTCAGTAATGCTGGGATTGATAAAGCCTAATCTATCTGAAAAATGGAAAAATGTATGAAAAAAGTGAAGATGCCTCAGTGATTTGTAAATTATAATAATAATATGAGGTCAAATACAGTAGAACTTCAGTTAAGTTGGCCCATCCAGTGGACGGTAACAAACTGGTCCACATACAGAGGAGCAGAGGTCAACATAAGTAAGCAGGCCTACTGTACTGAAACAGAGATCAACATGAGTGAGCAGGCCGACTGTACTGAAACAGAGGTCAACATGAGTAAGCAGGCTGATTGTACTGAAACAGAGGTCAACATGAGTAAGCAGGCCGACTGTACTGAAACAGAGATCAACATGAGTAAGCAGGCCGACTGTACTGAAATGTACATGTGCTTTACTTCCTTGTACAGCTCTTAATAGAGAATGTCATATGAAATCATAATAACCCAAACAGTAAAATCATACATACGGTATCATATAAAACAGGTTCTGAAGTCTGTTTCTTATTACAACTGTAAGTGGAGAAAGCACTCTTGGGACTGGTTACACCACTCAGCATACCTGGGCATTTTTCCACAGCCAATGATTTCTACTACATTATCAGATGCCTGACATCCTCTTCTTTTGGAGTCTCCACAATTTCTGTGCTTCTTCCATGTCATCAGCTCCTTTAAGCGCTTTTATGCTGGTCTGTACTTTGGTCAATGTGGCTTAGAAAATTATTTCTGGGTCAGGTTCTTTTATATTCTTAATGTGGCTTCATTGACTTCATCGAGGGGAGTTTTTCCTCCTTTTCCACTGTAGGTTGCTACTTTCCTTACCATGTCTCTCCAAGTACTTGTCTTTATGTTTTTGGATGTTGTCAACTGTGATCTTGCTAATACCAAAATATTCTACTATCTTTCTTTGACTGCTGCTCTCCAGAAAATATAGAAGATCAACCTTTTCCTTCAATGTCAGCTCTTAGAGTTCTTTCCTTTGGGCCATTATGTCTCAACTGTAAAATTTTTCAGTAATTGTAGGATGCATCTACAATTCAGACTAGTACTTGATGTTGAAAAAAATCTTCCACAACATGTGATAGACGATAGGACATTAAGGCTAATCCAGCATGTGGTAATAATAAAACATGAAAAATAACTTATATTAAAAAGAAAAAATAATACAACTAAGGAGCAAAGCCCACACCTCTACCCTTGGGGTTAAGTAATAAAAGGCAAATTAATATCCTATGTCTGGGTCCAAATGATCAAGATACAACTTACAGAGGTGGTCAGTATAAACAGGTCAGTCTTCCACTGAGTACATGTGGTGCACACCTGGTCTATGAAAATCAAAGCTTGACCAGCCAGGAGGTGGTCAAGGGTAGAGGTTCTACTGTCTATGTATGATTGAAGTCCCAGAAGAAGAGCATAAGAACAAGGTAGGAAAAAAGTGGCCAAAATTTTCCCAAATTTACTGAAAGACATTGATTTTCAGAATTAAGAAGCTCAGTAAACCTCAAACAAACAAACAAAAACCCTAAGCATATCATGGTCAAAGACAAAGAGAAAATCTGGAAAGCAGCCAGAGACAACTATACATTATATAAAGGGAACAACCAGATAAATGCTGAATAGTGTCTTTTCGAAACAAGAGCCCAGAAGACAAGGAAACAACTTTAATGGACTAAAAGGAAAAAAAAAAACACTGTCCAGAATTCTATACCCAATGAAAATATCTACCAATAATGAAGGCAAAATAAAGACACAGTGAGAAAAAAGATATATAAGAAAATTCACCACCAGTACAAATTTTCCCTTTGAAAAAATTAAATGAAATTCTTCACGCTGAAGGAAATGATACAAATGGGACCTGTGATTTCAGAAAGGAACAAAGACACTTCAAAATGGGTAGATTATAAAAGATACCATTTTCCTTTCTTATTTTCACAAGATACATGTGATTGTATAAATTTAAAAAGAAACATATGCATGTTTATAGAATATGTATAATAGATGTAATACACATAACAAATATAACACAAAGGAGTAGAGACAAATTTAACTATAGAATTGCAAGATTCCTATAATTTACATGAAGCGGTACAAATATGAACTACACTAAGGCTGTGAAAAGTTAAAACTGTGTGTTATACTCCCTAGTACAACCACCAAAACAATGTAAGATATGCAAAGAGGCACTGCTTAAAAGCCAGTGGACAAATTACAATAAAATTCTTTTACAACATTCTATTACCCCAAAGAGCAATAAAAAACAAGTGAGACAAACAGGATATGTATATCAACATGGTTACACCTAAGAAAGTGCAGGGGGGAAAACTCTTAAAGATAAAAGCCTAAGGAAAGAATTTATGAAGAAGACCCCAATGGCAATTGCAGCAATAACAAAAATAAATAAATTAAATTTGATCAAGTTAAAAAGTTTCTGCATAGCCAAGGACATAGTCAACAAAGCCAATAAACAGCCTACAGAGAGGGATAAGATATTTGCATACTACAGCATCTGACAATGGGGTGACAACCAGAATCTACCAAAAATTAAAGCAAATCAGCAAGAAAAGATTAAACAACCCTATTAATAACTGGGCAAGGAATATGAACCCAAACTTTTCTGACAAAGACAGACTAATGGCCAACAAACACATGAAAGAAAATGTTCATCATCTGTAATTATCAGGGAAGTGCAAATCAAAACCACACTTAGGGGCGTTACCAATGTGGCTGGCGAATAGGGCGCCGGCCCCATATACCAAAGGTGGTGGGTTCAAATCCGGCCTCGGCTGAACTGCAAAACAAAAAAATAGCCGGGCGTTGTGGCGGGCACCTGTAGTCCCAGCTACTCGGGAGGGTGAAGCAAGAGAATCACCTAAGGTCAGGAGTTGGAGGTTGCTGTGAGCTGTGTGACGCCACGGCACTCTACTGAGGGTGATAAAGTGAGACTCTGTCTCTACAAAAAAACAAAAAAAACCACACTGAGATATCACCTAACCCCAGTGAAAATACCTCCCATCATAAAGTCCCAAAGTGACAGATGCTGGTGTGGATGCAGAAATAAAGGAGCACGCATACATACATACACTATTAGTGGGACTGCAAACTAGTACAATCTCTATGGAAAGTAGTACAGAGATTCCTCAAAGGACTAAAAGCAGACCTACCATTTGATCCTGCAACCCCTTTAGTTGGTATTCACCCAAAGGGAAAAAAGGCAGTTTATCATACAGACAACTGCACTCCAATGTTTACTGCAGTACAATTCATAATCAAAACATGTGGGAACAACCCATGTCCTGCAATACATGAGTGGATTAATAAATTGTGGTATATGTATATCATGCAATATTATTCAGCCATAAAAAAGACGGAAATCTAGTATCTTTTGTGACAACCTAGATGGAATTGGAGATGGTTCTCATAAGTAAAGTATCGCAAGAATGGAAAAACAAACCCACATGTGCTCAGTACTAAATTGGAAATAGCTGATCAACACCTATATGCTCACATGAAAGCAAAACCTCAATGGAATTCAAGGAGGGAGAGGGGGAAAAGGAGATGGGTAAATTCCACCCACAGGCACGTTGCACAGGTATACTGCAAACTTTCTGGGCGAAAGACAACCCTATGACTCTAACTTTAACCTTGCAAAAGCAAACTATTTAACCAAAATATCTGTACTCCCATAATAATCTGAAGTTTTAAAAAATCATAAAGTGCCTAGGAATAAATTTAACAAAATATATGCAAAATTTCTCCACTGAAAACTCAAAAACATGGCTGAGGGAACTTAAAGACCTAGATAAATAGAGAGATATATCATCTTTGTGGATTGGAAGACTTGATATTTAAAAGATAACAATTCTCTCTAAGTGGTCTACATCTTTAACACCATCTCAGTGAAAATATGTGTAGGATTTTTAATAGAGATTGGCAAGTTGATTCTAAAAGGTATATGGAAAGGTAAAGGAAGAATATATGGAATAATCAAAACTATTTTGAAAAATAACCACTTTGGAGGCCTGACATGAAAACACATCATAAAGCTGTAGTTATCAAAACAGTGCGGCACTGGCACAAGGACAGACAAATAGACTAATGGAGAACAATACAGTCCCAAATTGACCCACCTTTGTCAATTAATTTTAGACCAAGGTGCCAAAGGACTCCAATGGGGAAAGGAAAATCTTCTTAACAAATGGTGCTAAACAACTTGACATCAGTATGGAAAGTAACAACCCTGTCTCCTCCCTTACACCATTCACTAAATCAATTTGAGATGAGTAATAGACCAACATATATAAGCCAACACCACAAAGCTTCCAGAAGAAAACAGCTACGGAGGGGGCGGGGGAGCGAGTAAGCAAAGATTCCTTAGAGAGGACACGGAAAGCAAAAACCATAAAAGGGGAAAAAGCAATAAACATCAGCGAAATTAAAAATTTCTGGTCATGAAAAGACACCATTATAAAAAGAGAAATATTTGTGGATCATGTAGCTAACAAAGAATTGTATCTAGATTATATGAAGTACTCCTGTGAGCTCACAAGAAGAAAATCCAAAATGTTTAATGGGCAAAAGATTGGAACAGACATGTCACAGAATATACCAATGACAAATAAACATGTGGAAAATCATTAGTCATCAGGGAAATGTAAACCAAAACCACAGGGCGGCGCCTATGGCTCAGTGAGCTGGGCCCATATACCGAGGGTGGTGGGTTTGAACCCGATGCTAGCCAAACTATAACAAAAAATAGGCAGGCATTGTGGTGGGCACCTGTAGTCCCAGCTATCGGGAGGCTGAGGCAGGAGAATCGCCTAAACCCAAGAGCTGGAGGTTGCTGTGAGTTGTGACGCCACGGCACTCTGCCAAGGGTGACAAACTCAAACTCTGTCTCCCCCCACAAAAAACAAAACCACAGTGAGAGCCACTACACACCCGTCAGGATAGCTAAAGGTAAAGAGTGGCAATACTAAATGTCAGTTAGCACACGGAGCACCTGGAATCCTCATGAACTGCTTGCAGAAATAATACAATTATCTTAAGGAAAACAAGTCAGGCAGTTTCTTTTAAAAGAAAGAAAACATAGCACCCAACAATTCTCTCCTAGGCATTTACCCAAAGGAAATAAAAACACATATCTCCAAAAAAAAAATCTGTACAAAATATTCACAGTAGTTGTAATCATCAAAAACTGGAAACCTACCAGATGTCCATAAGAGAATGGATAAACAAACTGTGGTACACCCATACAATGGAATACTGCTCTCAATAGCAAGAGAAAGTACCAATGCTTACAACCACACACATGAATCTCAAAAATACGCTGAATGAAGGAAGCCTTCCCATACGTATTATATGAATTCATATATATGAAGTTCCAGAACTGGTGAAAATATTTTATGGTGAAAACAATCAGAATGGTAGTTGCCCAGGACAGGGGAATATTGACTATGAAAAGACAGAAAGGAACCTTTTGGGATAAAGGAAATGGTCTATGTCTTAATAGGAGCTGCCGTTATATAGCAAATACATATAGATGTATTTTCGCAAAATTCAGCCATGACACACCTGAGATTATGTATTTCGCTATGTCTAAACACACAGGTGTCCCTATGTCATCTTTGTCTTCATGATAGAAAAAAAAAGAAAAAAACTCAGGCAAGATAAAAGAGTAAAACTAAAGGGAATAGCATGTAAGTTACAAAGAACTAGAGTTTCGTAACTATACTTGAAAAAAATAAATAAACAGTTCATAATAGGCATACTGAAATATTTAGGACAGTTAGCAAACAAATGATGTGGCCCTTTAGAGTCCAAAGCGGTTGACTTTCCTTTCAAAGTCAGCTTTCTTGAGGGTGGCACCTGGGGAAAGATGGCTCTCTTCAGAGCCGAAAGTGTCCCCCCAAATGAAGAGGTTTATTGTCACTTAGGAGCAATAACAGAGCAGATCCCTTGAACCGTGGGTTCTTGTAAATCTTGTCTGGGGGGAAAAAAACTTTCAATTCCCGCTGGAAGTATGCAAAACAGCCTCCACACTGTAAATCTTCCTTTTCAGTTCTAAAGAGATAAGTTGGACCTATTAACCTTCCATGTTATTTTCAACTTCATTATTTGAGCTGACATGACGAGAGAGCAGCCACGGCTCTCTCTGGAAGAACGTACGTAAATCACTTTCTCAAAGGAAATTACTTCTCTGGCCTAGATGTTATTAATCTAAATTCCCCGTTAGTCAAATTGTTGCCCATAATAAATATGGAACAGGTTGTGATACTTACAGAGTGTGGCACTCTGTGGATGCCTCTGCTTCTAACCCCTTTTGTGGACCTGTCCCCTTGAAGAGTCTGGCCACAGGCCCGACAGTTCACTTGAGCCTTGGAACCTGGTTCTGTTCTGGTCTGCCCAAAGCACCTCCACCCTGTCCTGTCCCCTGTCCCTCCTGCCTTACCAAAGGGGAAAGCAGCCCCTGGCCTTCTGAAGGCTTCCCTCTGAGAACATCACCTTTCACGAAAACTAGGAATAGGGTTGAGTCACTGCTTCGGATTAGCTCAGCCTAGAGCTACAAAGACCAGATCCCCACGGCAGCCGGCCAGATTATTCACTGGTTGAGACGGGGGTTAGGGGTTAAACTCTTTACAATCTCATTTAAGACACATTTGGTTCAGCACTCAAACCTTTACAGATCACACTGTTTTCAGAACCTGAGATGGGGAGGGGATGGAGTTTGCTAATTTGCATGTGGCCCCACCCTACCGCTTGGACTCCTGGAGAAACTTCTCATAAAGACACTCATTTCTGTCAAGGCAAGTTTAGAGATGGGGAAAACTGACGACCCTGACACTGGGGGCGGGGAACACAAAGGCTTTTTTCTGTTTCTACTGGGGTTCTTTCCAGGGTAATTACAAGAAGTTTAGAATCCATTCGGAGACTTGGAGTTCATTAAATGAATTTCCATCTGTGTATTCACCACCTAAGAAGTATCGCTTTGTACACTACTCGGGTTTTATTGTATGTAAGTCAGATTGTTAATTTGCAGCAGGCAGCACTGAGAGGATCATTTCAATAGCGCCTGATTATGCAGAATGAAGCCGGGTTTTCATTAGGTCTGCCTCTGCACTCAGTTCTGGATGGGGTGCTGGGGTGCCACATGGAGCTCTGTGCAGTGCAGGGAAGCCCCAGCACCAGCTTCAGGGGTGCCTGGGCCCCTTCCCCGCGAGGTCTTCCAGCACACTCCACCTCCCCAGCCTGCTGAGATCCCCCGAGCCCAGCGTGGACTCACTCCCATATCCCGGTGCTGCATAGCCAGTGGCAGCCACCAGGAGAACTCTGACGTGGAAATGGAACTCGTGCAAGATTAACTGTAGATTCCAAGCATATCCTGGGTCTATTGATTTTATTTAAGGGATAATGTTCCCGGGAGGAGGGTGGGAAGCAGAGCAGCTCCTGCTGTGGGCGGGCGTAGCCCTGGAGTCAAACACAGCCCGCTGAGCCCTCCGGAGTGACAAGAGGAGATCAAAGATTACAGACGCCAGTTCTGGCTGCAGGCGATTCTCACCCCAGGACAGGGAGGCTGAGGCGGGCAGCACTCTGCCCAGGCTGGGAATGGGGGGTGGGGAGGAGAGACAGGGAGAAGAGGGTAACTGTATTCCTGGGATGAAAAGCAAAGCCCCCCCTCTTGACACCAACCTCCAGGCTCTGGTCCTGTGTGACCCATATTACACCCCAAAGCTGTGGGTATCTGCAGGTCCCAAAGGACCAAAGGAAGAGTAAGGGGCCCTCTAAATACATCCTCATCTGCTCACAGCCTGTTTGTTCTGGTCAGAGTTAGATTCTTCCAGCTAACTCCCCGGCCAGGTCACCTGTCCCAAGGTTTTCAGTAGTCCTCAACCTGGCTGGACACTGGAATCGTTTGAGAAGCTTTTAAATAATACCAACGCCTGAGTCCCGCCCCAGCCCACTGAACAGTTTCTGAGTGTGGGCCCTGGGGCCCCAGTAGATTTTAGAAGTTCCCCCAGGTGGTGATAATGTGCAGCTGGGCCTGAAAACCCCCGGCTTAGATCATTTTGAAAACTTTACCAAAATACTCCCCCCAAGTCAGGGATACACAGAAGAGCCCAGGACCAGACTGGCCCCAAGAGGCTCACATGCCACAGGGAGCCTCATCGGCATCACAAAAGCTTCCCAAGAGCCACTCTCTAGAATATTGGTCCCTGAGTCACCAAAGGAAGCAGCAAGGGGCACTTCATCAGGAGGGTGGGCTGAAAACTCAGCTCCTGCTCTGAAGAGTAAGGCAGTGCTCTCCCCTGCATTGACTCACATCCACACATGGTGCCTCCTACAGACAACCAGGAGGAGCCACCCTCTTGGGATCCCGGGGCCTGCAGACATTTCCAAGAAGCCTCCCAGAGTGACGGGGTGACCAGAAGGTGGCACCGGTCCATGTGCCCCAGCACGCAAGCTCTCAGTTTGTACACATCCATGATGAGTGTTGGTAAATCACCGAATAACACCACCCCTGTCCCTGACTACAGGCACCCAAGTGTCCAACTCCTTTGTAAAACATTCAGCCTCTCCCAGGACAAGGGTCTGCACATGGGCAGCCAGATCACCCAGATCCTGGCCAAGAAGGTCAACTTCCTTCTCTCTGCTCAGTGAGCCTCCCCAAAACACCCCCTGTCACATGCTGGATGCTGTCCCCTGCCTTGCTGGAGACAGACAACCACTTTACTCCTCCTGCTAAAAAGAGATCTAATCTTCGCTTCAAAGAGCCATCTTCTTTTTTTCTTTTTTTTGAGGCAGAGTCTCACTGCCACCCTAGGTAGAGTGCCATGGCATTATAGCTCACAGCAACCTCAAACTCCTGGGTTCAAGTGATCCTCTTGCCTCAACTGCCTAAGTAGCTGGGACTACAGGTGCCCACTACAATGCCCAGGTAATTTTTCTATTTTTAGCAGAGATGGGGTCTTGCTCTTGCTCAGGCTGGTCTCAAACTCCTGAGCTCAGGCAATCCACCAGCCTCAGCCTCCTGGAGTGCTGGGATCACAGGTGTGAGCCACTGTGCTGGGCCCAAAGGACCATCTTTTGATCCCGAGGGATGACATACCCTACCTGGCAACTCCAGCGCCTAATCAGGGAAAATCTTGGGGAAGAGAATGCCCTGCTGCCTTGAGATGCGACAGTGGAGCCCAGACACTCTCCTGCAGGTGCCAACAAGGGAAATACAGGGAAAGACCACAGAAGCGGCCAGGAGGACCATCCCCAGGAAAGACCTCTTAAAAGTCTTAAAGTGCAAGCCTGTGTTTCCAGAATGTCCAGCCCAGAACGAGTTAATCCTCCCACAGTCAGAGGTTAGAAGACGAAGCTCCTGCCCGCACACAGAGGTGCAGAAAGCGTTCCAAGCATAATAAATCCGTGAGTGCAGAAGGCCTCTCTCCTCATTTGTTAGTCAGCGATGTGTGAAAATGTTAATGAAGGGAGTTATAATCTATGAGAATTCCACTATTAAAATGTAGTTCACGTTCGAAGGCTTCTGCTTACACACAGCCCACTGTACATCAATCCTCCCCGTGCACCGCTAATAATAGACGTAATTGCCTCACTCTGTCTAGCCACCTTCACCCTGGCAATTCTAAGATTTGCTACAACTGTTATTGTAGAAATTATTTTCATGCTATTAACTTTGAGTTTTATTATATGTGTTCTTAAAAGAAAATAAATGCAGAGAGATTGTAAGTGTATATCAGGTCCCCGATTGAAAGTATTTTTTAAAATATAACATAATGACAAAAAGCACTGAAGTAGGGTGATATAATGGTTCCTTCCCTTACTGAAGCCTAAATTAGATTCTGCATTGTAAAAGTGTATAAAGGGGTTTCTTCCTTTTCACGGAGAAAATTTCTGTTCTGAAAATGGCAGCACATTGCTTGTTGCAAAACCAGACAGGGGAGAAGAGTAGAGACCACCTGAGGGGCTGAGAGGCAGCGCCTCCCACTTCTCCAGGGCAGCTCTCTTGGGTGACCCAGCGAGCCTTTACTGAGGGGCCCGGCAGGTGTCTCCTAGTGCAGGTGTCTCCCTCAAACCAGCCCGGCCCAGCCCTGCAAGTCAGCCCTGCAGCCCCGCTGCTCCCAGCTCCAAGTGGGCAGGGTTCCCAGGCTTGCAGGGTAGCGGGGAAGGTAGCGGAATCTGCTGCAGCTTCTAGGCCTGGAACCTAACAGGCAGAAGGCCAGGCGGTCATCAAGTAGAAAGTAAGAACTTCCACCAAAACTGGAAATAAGGCCCACAGGACAGTCTACATGAAACTGGTGCAGCAGACACATGACAAGCGTCCCTTTCTCTGGGCAGTGGCCTCCACATGCATCACAGCAGCATCCCCCGGCAGTCCCAGTGTGTGACCCTGGCCCCCTGGCAATAGGGGACACCAGAAATCTGGCGCGGGACTGAATGCCTGCCAGTCATTCCTTCAGATGGCTGACTTGAACCCGGCTGTCAGTTGAGGGACAAGGACAAGGTGTTTAGAGGCAGAAGATGCAGAGAGGCCAGGTGGCCTTCTGGCCCCTGCCCCAGGTCCCCCCTGAAGCCCACTCTCCTGTGAGACACTCCCCCCACCCTCACAATAAGCTCCCTTTTCCTCCTCAAGCCAGCTGGACTTGTTTTCTGTAACATATGGGCAGAAGAGTCAGAGTACAGAAGTCCAGTGCAGAAAGAGCCTGGGACATGTGGTGATACCTAGTTAATTTTCATGGAATGACAATTCCAGAGGTGCTGGGTATTGAGGTCTGCCCGCCCACCCATCCATCTGCCCATCCACCTACCCACCCACTCATCCATCCGTCTGTCTGTCTGTGACAGGTGACAGGTATCCTGAGTTCCTACCACGGCCAGGCACTAGGCTGTAGCAATGAACAGATGAGTTACACAGCTTGCCTTCATGAAGCTTTTTGGAGAAGATAAATGAGAAATTTAAAAAAAAAAAAAAACCCACTAAAGTACATAAGACCAGTTGTGATAAGTATTGCAAAGGAAAAGCTTAGGGGCTGCCTGGTAGGCTTGTGGGGTGAGATTTAAGCTGAGACTCGGTAAGATGAGGGTGGTAGAAGGCGCGGGGGTGCCATGGCCTTTGGAACTAGAAGGCAAATATACTTTCTAAGATCACCACATCAAGACAAGACAAATTTCCAGGAGTTCATGTGGCCCCCCATACACAGATTCCTTCCAGAATTCACATTGGGACAACCTGCCCCAGGGGAGAGTAACCAGGATAAAGACAGCAAACAGGACCCGTGACCCAGAACACTCTGTAAGCTCTGGTGACTGCTCCCACATCCCAAGCAGAGTTTTGGGGCATGAAGCATCAGCATCAGGTTTAGCAGGACAGCCTCAGAAGCTCCCTTGAAAAAAGAATGCCCGAGAGTCTGGCGTAATAATCCCACCTCCACCCTGCACCCTGCCTGCACCTCGGGGAGGATGACAGGAAACCCCAAATCCGAGTCCAGCAGTCCTGAGAGAGCCTGGTCCCCACCAAGCCCTGCGAGTTTGGGATACTGAGGCAGTGCCCCCCCCCCCACTGCCTGCCCCTCCTATCCAGCACCCCTCCAGGTCTCTGGGCATAGAGAGCTGAGTAAGGACTCCTGCAGAGCAAGGGTGGGGACAGCCAGGAGGGGTCCAGCGGAGGAGCCCATGCCATGCTGTGCCACCCACTCAGGGACAGGGAGCTGGAGCCCAGGCCCCTTCCGCTGGCAACTTTGAGGAAGGACATGGGGTCACAAGAGAAGTACTTGGAGCACTGCAGAAGTGACCAAAGGGCTCTTGGGGGTGACGTGCAGGTGGAAATGTTTTTCCCCCACACTGGAGGCCTCTATACTGCTTCCACTTGGGCCAGCAGCAAGAGGCCCCTCTCCAGGGTCTGCCCTTTTTCCTCAAGTGGAAGGGACTCTGGATTGACCGTAGCCAGCAAGGGACAGGGAAACTTCACTAGCACGTCCTAGAATCAGCCCCGGGAGCTTTGCTGTCACCCTCAGCCTCTAGAATTACTGTCACTGTCCCCAACAGGACCATTCCCAGAAGAATCACAGATACTGACCATCTGCACACCTTCCAGAATGTTCTCAGAGGGTGCTCTGTGGGTTCACCAACAACCAGACTAGGTAGAAAAGCAGCGTGTGCTGCAGGCTGCGTTAGGGAGTCCCAACCCTAACACTGTGCAGCCCTCAGAGTGTTTAATGTTAAAATATAGAAAAGCATCTGTTCTCCAAGGCAATAAGAAATGTCTTACGCCCTAAATACATTAAATGCAAAAAATTATGCACCAATATAATGGGAAAAGTAGGACACAAAATTGTACAGAGCAAGAAGTCAGCTACGTAAAAACACACAGACGGAAATCTATGACTAGGTAAAAACCAGGGGGAATTGCTAACTTCTTCTAAAGTACTTTTTAAACTTCTCAACTTTTCTTTGAGGAGTGTGTGTTACCATCAAACGTGGCCACATCCTTCACTGGAAATTCTGAAATCCAAAAAGCTCCAGGAACCCAAAGTTGTTTTCTGAAATTTGGTGCTGTTTGGTGGCAAAACTGTAATCTGAATTGACATATGTTACTGTCCCTATTTATCCCACTTAGTGTGATATTGACAAGTTTCACTGCAGAAACATCAATGCATTTGCTTAGAGGGTATTGTTCAGAAGTCGCCAAGGCTGCACCAGTGTGTCCACTCAATTACTCTTCCAGAATCCAAAGGATTCTGAGTTCCGTGGCACAGAATTCAGATATGGGAACCACACGCCCAGTGATGGCAGAAGAGGCCCAAGGTTCTAGGTTCAGTCTCATGTCCTCTAGGACCAGCCATGTGACCTGCAGAAGCCACCTC
This sequence comes from Arctocebus calabarensis, assembly GCA_963573935.1. Lineage (NCBI taxonomy): Eukaryota > Metazoa > Chordata > Mammalia > Primates > Lorisidae > Arctocebus > Arctocebus calabarensis. The sequence continues at coordinate 44,904 of CAUYON010154446.1, forward strand.
CCTCTGGGGCCTCCAGTCTGGATCTGCCCCATGAAGGATGAAGGTCTTAGCATCTCTGCTGGGTCTGTCACGGCATCAGGCAAGACTCTGGGTGCTCCTGCTGTGCGGTGCAGAGACCCTCACAGTCCCCTGCCCTCAACGCTGCTAACTCCTCTTTCATCCTTGGCTGCCCGGGGCCTGTGGAAGGACGGGAGGATTCCGGAGGCTGAGTGGTAGCAGATTGGTAAGTGCCCATCAGGTGAGGCAGCCTCTGACCCTGACCCCACCATGTAGGGCAAGTCCCCAAGGGCCATCAGCACGGCTGCAGGTGAGCAAGGGACTCCCAGTACTACCGTCAGGACTCAGCAGGTAGGGGTGCCGCCTCTGCAAGGGTGCTCCTCTCTGGAAGAGCCCAAGGGGTGAGATCCCAATGGTGGCAACTTTAAGGACTTGAATGACAGAGGAACAGGTAAGGGGCATTCCCCTGTATCCCACAACCCACAGCACTAAGATGCCGCCTTCTTCACACAGACGCAGGGCGCTGAGCCCTGACAAGTCCAAGTGAGCAGGGAAAGCTCAGTGGGGACACAGACCCTGTCCTGAGCACCAGGGGTCCTCTCCCCCACTACCCCGCCACCACCACAGCTTTGCGATTTTTAATTTTCTTCTAATTTTAGGGTTGTAGCAGCGTTCTAAGAACCCCTCTAAGTGTTTTAGGGAGATGGTAATGGTTGTACACTAAAATAATTCAACCAACACTATAATTTTAGTGCCACCATCAAAATGAAATAATGGCTGTTTACTATGTTACACCTTTCAAATGACCTTCATTTGAATACAAATTGTGGCTTGAAATTCTAAAAGCTGCTCAATTCCAGAAGGCTGCAAAATACAGGAACCTGAGGAGAGCTGCTATCCCTACAGCCCCTCCCCAGAGCGCACGCTGTGCATGGGTCTTTCTCCCAAGCTGCTGGAGACCCATTTGGAGCCTAGATGCAGAACTGCATGGCCCTGCCTGGGGAAAACAGGCCCAGGAGCTGGAGGAGGCCGCAGCGCCTGCCTGCCGAGCACATGAGGAGAACATTACTGGAGATGCCCCACCCGCTGTGCTGGAACCCCCAGAGCAGGGAGCAGAGAGTTCAGGAAACCTTCTCCGAGGGGACAAGGGACACACCAGCCCCCGACCTACCAGCCATCTCTCACCTGCTTTTCCACCAGCATCCCAGCCTTTCCTCTGCACTCCCTCCTCCAGCCACACAGGTGACCCACCAAGGGTCCTGAACCTCACCCAGGCCCTGTCCCCTCCATGTCTTTGCCCAGACACCCACCCTGCCTGGTACAAGAGGAAGGGAGCTTCCAGGCCAGCATCTACTCACCCACAAGCATTTGCTGTCCACGGTGGAGATGGAGAGGGACGTGCGAGCAGGTCCAAGAGGTGCCCTCTCTCTGTGTGCCCAGCACCTCCGTCTTAGGGGTGTGTCTTGTTCAGTTTGGTATCCCAAAGGCCCAGCCCTCAATTGTTTGCTGAACTGAAATCTCTTTTCCTAGACTCAAGGGCCAAGTGAGTCAACCCTACCTAAAACACGCTCTAATCATTACTAACTTTCGTTTTAAGAACCCAGGCTCAGCATTAGACATGTGACTCAAGGTAATCCCATGATCTCTCTAAACCTTACTTTCCACATCTGTAAAGTTGTAATCATAAGCAATTTACCGTGGAAGGTGCTGTGAAGAGAGTAAAGGAAAAGATATGCATAAAAAAGCTTAACCCAGGCTCGGTGCCTGTGGCTCAAGCGGCTAAAGTGCCAGCCACATACACCTGAGCTGGAGGGTTCGAATCCAGCCCAGGCCCTCCAAACAACAATAAATGGCTGCAACCAAAAAATAGCCAGGCGTTGTGCTGGCGCCTGTAGTCCCAGCTACTTGGGAGGCAGAGGTAGGAGAATTGCTTGAGCCCAGGAGTTGGAGGTTGCCCTGAGCTGATGCCATGGCACCCTACCCAGGGCAACAGCTTGAGGCTCTGTCTCAAAAAAAAAAAAAAAAACTCAACCCAGAGCTTGGCACCACTGGAATCCAACAGGGGCCACACCAGTGTAAACATGCTATGCTGTGCCTGTGTGAGCACCTCTCTGCTGCCTCCCCACTCTCCAAGATTCTCTGAAGGTCGCGGGTTCCAACAGCAGGACCCAACCACCTTACCTTTCTCCCGTCCAGTGCCTCTGCTATTTGCCTGGCTTGGGTCTGGAATATTCTCTTCTATTCTCCCTGCCCAGGCACAGCCCATCCACACTTCAGGGAGAGTTGGCTCCTGCCTCCCAGAAAGGCCTCCTGGACCATCTTGAGCTGTGCTCACCTCCTCCCAACAACCGCTCACTCCGCGTCCACCACAGATATTCGGCCCATCCTGGGGCCTGACTGTCGGTGGATCTGCTCGCTCGCTCTCTCTCTGCTTCCATAAGGAAGGAGCCTTTGTCTCCCAGGTCCACCCTCCAGAGCCTGGTGCCTGCAATACTCCCAAGGGCCAGGAGTGAGTGGAGACGCTCTCCCTCCCTTCTCAGCTACCCCATGACCCACACCCCAGGCCACAGTCTCCTGTGTCAGAGACCCCAGGTCTCCCTCCCAGGCCCCCCGCACACAGGATACGAGCACCTGCTGGCGAGTCCCCTCAACACCTCCCGCATTCCACTTCTCTGGCTGTTCCTGGTCCTGACCTTTGTGGCCTCCATCCAAGAAGCCCACAAAGGACTCCCAGTGGATCTCCGCCTCCAGATGCTCCCTCTCATTCTGTCCTGCAGTCAGACTCATCTTCCTGAAACCGCGACGGGGTCAGGGCCAAGTCCTGCTCATAGGGCTTCCTGAGGTGTCCTAGGGCCTCGCTTGAGTTTGCCTTCAAGATGCTCTGATCTGTGTCCACACCACAGAGCGGCGTCCCCAGCAAGAGGCCAGGCTGACCCTGGAGACGCTGCGGCTGCACATCACAGGATTCTGTTCCTAGGACATGTCCAGAAGAGATGGGTCCATACAGATGGAGAGCAGATGGGTGGTTGCCAGGGCTGGGGGGAAATGGCATGGTTGGAGTGACAGCTAAGGAGTGTGGGGTTTCTCTCTGGGGTGACGGAAGTGCTCTGAAATTGACGCAGTGATGGGCACACAACTCTGAATATACTCAACTGCCGAATCATGTGCTTTCACTGAGGGAATCCCATTGTGTGTCGTCCGTCTCAAGGAAGCCGCTGGTAGGCTGCACGTGGGCTCTGCCCCCTCCTCTCCTGCCTGGATGGCCTCCTGTCATTCCCCTCGACCTGCCCAAGGAATCCCCTCCTCAAGGCCCAGCTCCCCAAACTCCTGGCCCTTGATCGCACACCCCGCCTTACACAGGTGGTGACTGGGCATCTACCGTCCCTCCTGGGTGGTCTCAGAGAGCCACAGACTAATGACAAATAAAGGACAATAACAAACACCCAAACAAGCGGAAGGACGGTGCTGACCACACCACCCTGCTGGTTCTCAGTGGAGCCTGTCAGGTTCACTCCTGTGCTGCGCCCCTCAAAGGCGGGACATGGCGCTGGAAGCCTCCTTCTTCCCCTACCGCTCGTATGGTTGGTGGGGGTGGAGAGAGCGCGGGGTTGGCCTCAGAAGACCCAGGACAGGCTTCCAGCTGCCACAGATGTGGGACTCCAGCCCTGCAGTGTCCATCCCTGGAAAATGGATGGAACCTCCTTCAGGAGGAGAATCATCTTTGCAGGGTGATACATTGAGAACTTAAGTCCACAGGATAAGAAGTTGAAAAATTAACTTATAGACGTGTCAGAAATGAAAGAAAGGGATTTTCCCTTTGTCCCAGGAAGATAGCAAGCCTTGTAGTCATTCAACAAATACTTGGTATTTGGTGGGTGAATGAATGATTTTGCTACTTGTCCCCACAGGGGAGAAAATAACTCTCTTAAGAGCCAGGGCTGGAGGGAACAGTTGTCTGGTTGCCCTGAAGGAACATTCCTTAACGGAGGTCTTTGCATTCCCAGGGCTCTAAGCTGACTTCTACACGGGTGGGACCTGGGGCTTAGTCAAAGGGGAGAGGAGCCTGATGCTGAGGGAACTGGTTCCTTCGTGGTCTGGGGGGAAGGGACCTGAGGTCTGGAGAAGACAGAGGTAGTGAGTCTCAGGGGGAAGGGACCTGAGTGTGATCGGGTGCGACAACATCAGGGTCCCAGAGCCTCAAAGTGGTTTAGCCACCTAGCCAAGGCTCACAGTGGCTCTGCTTATTAATGAATAGAGCCACCCAACCCCCAGTGGCCCCTGGTAGGGGTCCCTGCGGGACTCGGAGTCCTCAGGTTTTCACGTACTCCAGAGAAGGAAGCCCCAAGAACTCCTGACTTGGGACTAACCTCTGATCATGAAGGATGAGGCCTTACCCTGGATTTAATTTGATTTAAACAAAGAAATGCAACCTTCCCTGCTCTCCCAGCGTCTTGGAATGATTCCGAGCTAACATTTAGGAGGATTCTCTGGGATGACTAATTCATATCCGCCTCACTGGCCAAGCACAACTCCTGGATTGGAGACAACTGACGTTTTATTTTTTGAGACAATGACCTGAGAACTCTCCGAGAACTGGAGCAGAAAGGAAGCGTGGTCCTGCTGCTTCAGAGATCCCAGCGAAGGAAGAACAGAATGAGCTGAAAAGGATCCTGGAAAATATTTAAAACCCTGAGACAGATGGACATAGAGAAGGCTGAGAACATGGATGACAGACAGCCCTGCCGCTCTTGAAGTACTGTACCCGTAAAAGACAAATACAATGTACTGATTGATAAAATTGATAACCTTCGAAGATGAAGCCAGTCCCAAGGACAGCCTGTGCATGAAGACCCTTTGGCAGGGGTCCTAGGGACATGTCCTTTTCAGTTGCCAAGGGGTAAACAGGTAGCTGTGATTCTCAGTGGGAGGACCTCTTCCAAAACAAATAGGTCGTAGGCAGCAAAAGGCACAGGAGACCGACAGAGAAAAGCATTCCAATTTGACAGGCCTCGGAAGACGCTGCCTGAGCTGGGAGCAAACTAATCTGCAAGCACAGTGCTTCTTGGCCAAACTTAAGCCTTTTGCAGCAGATCCAAAGTGCCAGGAAACCACAGTGTTGCTGCCCAGAGGATCCCCCAGGGCACGTGGCAGTGTGAAGGGAGCAGCTTCCTCAAGACCTCCCTCTGGGGCAGCATAGCCACAGTCAGGGGGAGCAGCAGGAGACTGTACAAGCCTCACCTTCCCACTCTCCAGGTCCCAACCAACTCCCAGGTTCACAGAAAGCCCTGCGCCCCGAGACAGAACTGAACACTGCGATCTGTTACATCAATCCCTTGGCTTATTTAAGAAAAATTGCTTGTCTACCACTGCAGGGCACCACGCTGTGTGCCACCCTGTTTGGAGTTTATTTTACATTAAATCTCCAAGCCAGAGGCCCCCCAGTTGGTCTGCATAAAGCAGAGTTATTGGTCCAAGTGTTTTTAAAAATAGATGCAACTCCAGACCCCAAGAAACTGAAGGGGTATTATGGGAATACACAAATGCATTGTTTTGTTACCATATGAAAAACTGGATTCTCCAACTGCGATTTTCTCGTCCTGCTCCTGGGCTCCTCTCTCTCCTCATCTCCTCACCTGACACACGGCTTTAGCTCCTGGCACTGAGAACAACACGCATGATAAACTGGAGCGACCCAGACCAAGCTGCAGGGTCCTGAGCTGCTCCACACACTATGTAGGGCGGAAGCTTCTTCTGCCTTCAGCCTTCAGATTTTAAACAAGACGGTCAAGGTCAGATTTTAAATAAGAACCCCACTCTCTAAAAAAATAGCCGGGTATTGTAGTGGGTGCCTGTAATCCTAGCTACTCAGGAGGCTGAGGCAAGAGAATCACTTAAGCCTAGGAGTTTGAGGTTGCTGTGAGCTATGATGCCAACAGAATGAGACTCGGTCTCAAAAATAACAAAAAATTTCAATTATGCAAGATGAATTAATTCTACATATCTTTTGTATGACACTGTGCCCACAGATAACAATACTGCATTGTACACTTAGAAATCTGTTAAGAGGATAGAGCTCACATTTAGTGTTCTTGTGAAAAATGGTAATAATAGTAAAAGAACAAATCAGGATCAGGCTGTCTGGATGTAGAAAGCAAAGTCTACCCAACTCAGAAGCACAGGCAGGATTCAACCCTCACCCCTTTAATCAGCATTTCCCTGGCCAACTGCCAGCCCCTCAATAGCCAGACAGGACGCCCCTCTTCTTGACAGCCTTCTCTTTAGAATATAAAGTCACCAAGGGCAAGGACCATGTTGCCTGGTCAGCCTCCCCCATGTCCAAAAAAGAATAGCCTGGTACACAGCAGGTGCTCACCGAAGCAGATAAACAGAATAAAGGTTAACAGTAGCTATGAGCACACAAAGGTGCTTACTAAACATGTGTCCTTTCTCTTAAAAAAAAGCAAAAACAAGTAAAAATTCAACCACTTATGGAATGTCAAGTCAACATTAATTTATGCAAAGGCACGAGTAAATGCCTTAACCACGGCATTTTTGTCTTTATTAAAGACTAACAGCCAGGTGTGCCACCCAGAGTCCACACAGGACTTTCTTTAAGTTGCTTATTATTCTCCCCTGCAATTTACATATGCTTACAGTCTATGAATGTCATAAGGGCTAAGCTCTCTTATTCTGTCCCTGGAGGAACAGTTACCTCTCTCTCTACAGGAGCACCCACGCGCCGGACCAAGCTCCCCTTCCAGAGCCTTTGACCTGTACCTCCTTCCCTCCTCTCTCCCAACAGCGCCAAGGTACAAAGATCTGTCCGCACTGTCTCGGCAAGCCCCACCCTGATGCTCACCTCACTGGGACGACCTGCCTCCAGCTCACGGCTTCTCCAGAACACATGGAGGTCTCCCCTCCTTAGAGCAGCCCCCTGCATCTGCCCTCAACATACTCTTTTTTCTGGGTTATCGCCTGTTTTTTTAGCGAGGTTAAAGGTCAGCTGAGACAAACCAGAGAAGTGCCGATTCTCACCTTGGTTAGTAGTGGTAATGCCATAGCTGAGACCCTGGGGCGGCCATGGACAAGCTGCTTGGCTCTCCAAGGTAGCTCTGTCCTTGCCTTTCCTTTCTTTCCTTTACTTTCAGAGAACAGAAATCCATCCTGATCACTTACCTGGTAACGGTGTAGGTTGGCCATGGGGCTCTTTATCCTGGACACAGACACCATCGCTCTGCACCAAATCACCTCTGATACAACAAAGATTTAAAAGTCATTAACCTCCTTTGAATAAAAGGCCCACCTGTGGATCTATTTCTCACTTAGAGACTTACCTAGAAGGTACCTTTGCCACTGAGCAACTTAAAAGACAACATACAGGTAAAATTGGTAGTAAGAGCAAGGGTAGATAAAGTAAAGGGAAGGGAAGGGAAAAGAGGAGAGGAGAGAAGAGAAGAGCTCTTGCAAACTGGGATATTACAATTTTAAGATTTCTATTTTCTATTCGTCTTACTCTTCATTAGAGTTGCAGCAGAATAGCACGCTCACAATCACATTGTCTTGCTATTTGATTACCTTTTTATAAGTGTAGTGCCACAGAGAAAAAAATTCAACACTCCAGCAAAAGAGGCGTTGCCATAAACACTCCCACTCCGAGACACCCACGTGTAATTGCACCAAGAGCGAGAAGTGTGAGGAAAGAGGGGCGCCGTGTGCTCCTCCTCTGCCAGAACCTCTGTGCCAGCTCTATTAATCACTTTAGAGGTTTTCTCCATCTCCACATCAGGACCACAGTCGAACCAGCAGCTGGGTGACCCAGAGCAAGGCCACTCGGGAAAGAAAAGGGGCCTCAGAGGCTCTCAGGAGGCAGGGAGGCCCACCCTGGAGAGCCTCCCTCCAGAGCCCAGGGAGTGAAGTTCAGAAGCAGGCTGCTGGGGCCAGCCAGCACATGGGCACAGAGCTGGCAATGTTCCCTGTGGACACTGCCTGCTGGACCCAGGGCATGCCCAGCTTGGCCGTTCTCCAGGGGTGGGAGGAATCGCTTCTGCTCAGAGGCTGTTGTGATCCTGGAGTCTTCATGACAGTCACTGGGCCAGGCCCTTGGAGTGACTCCCTCCAAGCCGAGCATCCCCCTCAGAAGAACCCTCTTCACCTCTTCACTGACGCTGGTCTGCACCTGGCCCCCACTCCTGCCGCACCCCACTCCCTGCCATTGTATTCCACTTCCCAGAATGCTGTGTGCACGTGCTCTCCAGCTCCGACTCACGTGGAGAATGCTTATGGCATGTCAGGTGGAAAATAGGACATAAGGTCCTACGCTCATTAGGATTACAAACACAGTGAATACGAGTGTGCATAGCCACAAAAAAGGCATGCAAGGCACAGTGAAATGACTGCTTACAAATGGGAGAGAAAAGGAAATATTTTTCTTCACATGTCCCTGAATTTCTGGAAGATTATCGTATGTTTTCATTAAAAAAATAAAGAAATTCATCATTTAAAGTAATCTTTTTTTTTTTTTGAGACAGAGCCTCAAGCTGTCACCCTGAATAGAGAGCTGTGGCATCACAGCTCACAGCAACCTCCAATTCCTGGGCTCAGGCAAGTCTCCTGCCTCCACCTCCCAAGTAGCTGGGACTACAGGCGCCCGCCACAACGCCCGGCCATTTTTTGGTGCAGCCATCATTGTTGTTTGGTGGGCCCAGGCTGGATTCGAACCCCGCCAACTCAGGTGTACGTGGCTGGCGCCTTAGCCCGTTGAGCCACAGGCACCGAGCCATTTAAAGTAATCTTACAGAGATAGAGAACAAATCAGTGGTTGACTAGGGTTAGAGGTGATTGGAGGGAGTGGTGGGTTGACTACAAAGGCCTAGCAGGAGGGGTCTGCAGAGATGCAACAGCTCTGATCTCCACCGTGGTGGTTACACGGATCTGCGCATGTGGACAAGCATGACACAGAACTTAACACGCACATTGTACCAGCAGCAGTGTTCTGGTGGGGAATCTCACTATAGTCAGGTAAGATGGAAGCACTGGGGAAAGTGGACAAGGGAACACAGAGACTCTCTGTACTGACTCTGCAACTTCCTATAATTTTATAAAGACTTCAAAATAAAAAGTTTAATATAGATCTAACTGTGGTCTACACCCAATGCTGAAAGAGCAGACGAAGTCAAACTGTGGCCCTAACCTAGCTTTACAGGCTGATAACCCCCCACCCTATCCAACCTTTGTTTTAAAAACACAGAAAGACTCAGAATACACAATTTCCATTTGTTTTTAGCCCTCCAAGAAACCCAAAAGATGGGTGCCCACACTCTGGATGGGGAAGCAGAGTCAGGAGGACTGGATGGCTAAAACAAGCCTGCGGTCCAGAGTCTCATCTCCCCTGGGCACCACCACCCCCCCATGATGCCATCTGGCCCTCTTCTCAGCCCAGAGGAGGTGTGATTATCCTCCCCACGAGGTTCGGGGGCAAGTGGCAGCACAGCCGCTGGGGCCCAGGAGTCGTCCCCCACCTGGCTGCCTCACTTCTGCCCAGATGCCTCTTGGGTCACAGGCATCCAATGCTGCCTCCACAAAGCAAACTCCATCTCCTTCCTGCCCAGAGTCCAATTTCAGGGCCCCTCACCTGCACTGCAACCTGATCAGAAGGTGCCGAATTTAGCACAGCTTGGACTGACTGGACTAGTGCCCTTTGCAGTAGATGAAGCAGTGGTGTAGATCTTGCTGCAAATGCCCATGGAGGCCGAACAAGACCCCTGTGTATCTCAGCTGCCATTCTGGCCTCTTGGGTCCATTCCTTGTAGCCGGGAGGTTTCTAATGCAAAACTGGCCCCTCTCTCTGTTAGGATAAGGTACAGACCCTTTAAATGTTCCTCAGCTTGGCAAGACAGTCAAGGGCCTTGGAGACAGACCCACCACCTGCCTTCCCCACCGTTCCCCACCTGTCCCAGGTTGCAGCCACACTCGGTGACTTGCAGCTCCCAAGTCACACTCTGTGTCCTCTGTTCAAAGTGTTCATATGTTCTGTTCCCTTTGCCTGGCATGCTCGTCCCTGTACCCTGCCCCACCTCCATCCCATCTGCCTCCTTTCGCCAGAGTGTCTCCAATGCACCCTCCAAGTCCACACCTAGTGCTTCCTCCAGGGGTCTTCCCTGACTCCCCAGACCTGGCCAGTAGGACTCAGAGAAGTGCTCCGGTGTCCCCCACACTTTGGTACACTACATGCATTGGCCATGTTGTTATTGCTACCTGATTGTCTCTCCCGTCCCAACGTCAGCTCTGTGAGGACAGAACCATATGAACTGCCCAGCACAGCATCTGGCACGCAGTAGGCACACTGTAAATATTTGTCAAATTAATGAATTTCAGACACGACTTCCTGAGGCCACACTTGCAGGCGGGGAGATGGGATGAGAACTCGGACAGCATCTCTCTCCCAGAGCAATGACCTTTCAACCGAGGGTGGGGAGAAGGGCAAGGGGCAGCCCTGCAGCCTTCCTTTCAGATCCTGTCCCAGCACACACAGAGCAGAGGGCAAACCAGAACACACCAGGCCCAGTGCTCCTCAGCTTTCTGGCAGGTGGAAAACTCACCCTGGGCCCCGTGAAGAGCACCCAACTGCTCCCAAGGGTGCCATCTGGGGCAAGGAGGAGCTGCTGGAAAACTGGGCCGGTGATTCAGGAGCTGAAGGCCTGGTCTCCGCAGCAAAGGGAAAAAGCTGCCAAATGCTTCAGGCTGAGTTTGGCAATTTATCGATGTTCTTCAAGTTAATGCATTATTATTAGCTTGCATATTTACAATGTGCCCTCTAGTTATTAACGGTGATATAATGCCAACTGAGAAAACCAAGAGACCTCAGAAATATTTACATAGCAGCATAATTAAGACTAAGAGCTGAGTCACCCAGAGATCCTACTGATTTTCTGAGACAGAGAAAAACAGGACATTCTGACTTCACGCCCTATTCTAAGACCCTCCCTAAATCTCAGCTGGGAAGAAGTCCAGTGACCCCTCCCCACAAACAGCCACAATCTTCAGCAGAAGATGGACCATCCATGTGGCACATGACAGCGTCCCCTCCCCAGCAAACTCAGTCCCCTCCTTCAAAGTGGTAGTGAACCAGGCAGCACTGCTTGCAGCAGGAACACGCAGCCACCATTCAAGCTTCCCTGGAGCCCCCAACCACACTGCCGTCCCCCAGAGAACCTTCAGGCACAGAGGCTAAAGGTTCCTAAGGAAGAGAGAGCTCTCTAAGTGGCAACGGCCCTCCCACGATCCCAGCATCAGCCTGGCATCAGCACCATGTCCAGGGCAGATGGCAAAGCCTCCACTCTCTGTTTTCAAGAGGACACGGAGTTCCACGCAGCCCCTTTTCAGTTCCCCTGCTTCTCCCTCCACCTAGAGTGCCAGGTTCCTGCAGAAAAATCCAGTGGGTTCCAACAGCCCCACTCATGACTTTTTCATGAGAGCTTTTTGTTTTTGTTTTAAGACAGAGCCTCAAGCTATCACCCTGGATAGAGTGCTGTGGCATCACAGCTCACAGCAACCTCCAATTCCTGGGCTTGAGCGAGTCTCCTGCCTCTGCCTCCCAGGTATCTGGGACTATAGGCGCCCGCCACAATGCCTGCCTATTTTTTTTTTTTTTTTTTTTTTTGGTTGCAGCCGTCATTGTTGTTCGCGGGCCCAGGCTGGATTCAAACCCTCCAGCTCAGGTGTACGTGGCTGGCGCCTTAGCCCGTTGAGCCACAGGCGCCAAGCCCATGAGAGCTTTTAAAATAAAAAAGGAAATAGGTTTTAAAAGTGTTTTGAGGAAATCGAGTGATGAATACATAAATAGAAAGCACCCATATGGTGGAATATTATTCAGCCGTGAAAAGGAAGTCCTGGCACACGCTACGACGGGGATGAGCCTGGAAAACACTGCGCTAAGAGAAAGCAGAAGGAGCCACGATGGGAATCCACCCATGTGCCACGTCCAAAGGAAGGCAGAGCATGGTCGTTTCAGGCTAGAGAGGATGAGGGGGACTGGGGTGATGGCTGAGCAGGGATGAAAATGTTCTACAGGTATCTGTGGCTGTGGCTGCACAATTCTGTGCATATATTGAAAGCCACTGAATGGGACATTTTAAATAGGCAAAGTGCATGGTAAAACTAAAGAAGTATTTGGGAGACATTCCTGTTACTCCTGGTATGAAACTTGAATCTTAAAGTGACAGTCTAATCTAGGTCACCCTATAACAGGCGCCAAGCTAATGTCTAGCTCTGCAAAGCCTGGCCCCTTCCCTTCTCTCGAGGCAGTCCCCCCTCACCTCCCAGACCCCCTCCACTCCCAGAGCCCTGGCTTGCTCTTGACACAGGAAGCTACCTCGACAAGTCCCGGAAAGATCCCAAGACAGAACATCTACATTCCACAGGACACAACAAGCAGTAACTAATGCCAGACACGCGGCATCGAGCTTGCAATAAATGTCATCCTGTTTGGCTTCTGAAAGGGTCTCTGATATGCAGTTAATGCCGCATTCAGGCTCCATCCAGCCTCCATCACGGGCGATATGCAAATGTGGCTTTTGTCACAACCGGCACTAACTCTAATAACTCCCAAAGTGAAAATGTTCCCATAAAAACCACCATAAAAAGTCCCTTATTTTATTGCCAGCTAAGTTTTCTTTACTTGTTGTCAGGACTTTCTCCTCACTGTTGATTAGCTAACAGGCAGCACGTCATTTTTTTTCCTTTAGAGAAACCAGGGCGCACAGTCACCAACCTGTCCGCTCCTTCCATCTGGAGCCCTCCTTGCTCCAGCTGCCACGACTGCCTAGCCCCCTCTGAGCAACAGGGGCTTATAAACCACATTTACCTTCCCTATGGGCAGCTGAAATGCATTACCTTTGCTCTGCTGCTTGCACTTTCTGGTCAAATGGGAACATAAAAACCAGCCTTATTTATAATAACAGAATGCCTCTGGTCCCTAAGTCAGGGCTGGCTGTGTGTGGCACACACTTGTGCACATGTGCACAGATGCACAAACTTGTGCACACATGCAGAGATATGCATGCAAACAAACTAGCATGCCCAGGTGCACACACACGCACACGTGCACTGGGATGCTTGGGGGAGGGCCTCAAAAACCCCCTCCCATACAAGATAGCTCTTCCCAGGCCATCAGCCTCCCCTGCCCCAGCTCTCACAGAAAAAACATGGAGGACAGTCCCCTGCTTCCAACCTCCTGGTCCCCCTTCCAGAGAATTCCTGGTGGTATCCCACAGCAACACTCAAACTGCTTCCCCCCAAAAGACCCCTTGGAGAGGAGAATCCAGCCACCCCTTCAGCCACTCTAAGGGACCAAAGAGAAACAAGGTCTGTAAATTTCTTACAACAATGTACAAACAATGGGTAGATTAGTCACCTTTCTATAACACTATGACCATTAGCCTGTGCCTCATGAGAATAAGAAATTGTAGCCCCCTTAGTATCAAGTGTTCATGTGGACCCTGGAGCGGCCACTAGCAGGAGCAGCCACGGTGTTTTCTACCCAAGCACAAAGACTCCAGATGAAGTGCAGGACAGAGTACAGCCATGCTCTGAGCTCTACGACCAACATCTCCGTAGGCTGATACAGAGTGGATGCACAGATCAGCCATTGCGCTGCGTGCACCCCTACCCAGGGCACCAGGAAGGCTGCACCCCTATCCAGGACACCCAAGAGGCTGCACCCCTACCCAGACATCCATGAGGCTGCGTCCGCATCCAGACAGGCTGCCCCTGTTCCCCTCGGTCTTGGGCAAGACTCTAATGGCCTGAGGAATGAAGCAGATGACCCAGCCTTCAGGAGAAGCTCTGTCCCCAGGGACAAAGCAAAGTTAACTGAAGTGGAATGAGAGGCCTTCTTTCCCACTGATGCTGGCCCTTGGAAGGGATGCTTCCCGTCAGTCACTCTGCTCTTCCCCAGGACTGGTGCCGCCTCCCAGGAGCAGGCGTCAGGTCACAACTGTCACTTCCACTGCCCCCACCCCTTCCCTGGGGGGACCGCAGCCTGCTGGGTCGGGCTTGGTCCCCAGTTCAGGCACCACCTTGCCCCATTTTCCTGGCAGCTCTGATTCCTTCACTTGGGGTTTTAAAGGTCATGTTCTCCGTCAGCGGAAACATTCCACATGACGCTTCTGAGACAGGCTCCTTTCGGAGGCATTTAATCCAAGAACGGGCGCCCCTTGAAGAGGGTTTATAGGTCAAGGCTCAGGTGGTCCTTAAAGCACTGGCCGGTGCGGGCGGGGTGGGGGGAAGAGGTGGGGACCGAGGGGAAGAGAGGAGTGTCCAAAGGGGAAGGACCAGCAAGACAAAGCCAAAAGGGGACTAGGGCGGGGATAGGGGGCAGGGCCACAAGGGGACAGAGGGGCAAACGACTGTGAGCCCAGGAAGAAAAGGGAGGCGGACCCCAGGGGGCGAGACTGGCAAGGAGGCAAGCCCCGATGGCGGAGCCAGGGGAGAGGGCTGGGGTGGGGGAGAGAGCGGAGCCAGGGGAGAGGGGCAGGGCCAGAGGAGAGGGCGGGGACAGGGGAGAGGGCGGAGCACGGCGAGGGTGCAGAGACAGGCGAGGGCGCGGCACACGGAGTGAGAGCCGGGCCAGG
>CAUYON010154448.1:0-26938 GCA_963573935.1 Arctocebus calabarensis
TCGCCAGTACCCTGCTAAGATGCACCGTAGGTGTGTTCCCACTAATTGCCCTCCCTCTACCCATCCTCCCCCCACCCCTCCCCTCCCTTTCCCCTATCCCTGTATTCCTGTGCTATAATTGGGTTTTAGCCTTCATATGAATTTATTTATTCAACAACTGTTAATTAGTACTGTATTTCAAGGCTAGAAAACATTAAGAATTACAAAATGATTTTCAGAGACTATGGCTAGAGTTTAATTACATAAAAAGTAACCAATATCTGCTATAAATACTACCACATCCTAGGCACTTTGCTGGGGATTTTTTTTTTTCTTTTTTGAGACAGAGTCTGACTATGTCACCCTCAGTAGAGTACTGTGGCATCACAACTCACAGTAACCTCAAGCTCTTGGGCTTAAGCGATTCTCTTGCCTCAGCCTCCCGAGTAGCTGAGAGCAGCTCAGTTCCTCAATAGGAAACTCAATAGAGCCAATTCCCATAGCACTCTACCAACGATGACAAAATGAGACTTTGTCTCAAAAAAAAAAATCATATGTTTAAGAGTTTATTTTCATTTCCTAGTTAAGACTGTTTTCATGTCCTATTAAAGACAACTTCTATTAACTATCAGTAACAGCCTTGCAGAAGCCGAAATGCCTGATTCCTACACCTCTTAAACCAGATTGCTTTCCTGGTATCAAAGTCCCTATTCCATACCATACATGAACCCAAAGACAGCATAATCCTGAAGAATCCTCTCACTTTCCAGCTCTCAGTCATGTTCAAAAGGCCATTGTTACCTTCAACATCTACCATCCCATACTTCTCATCATAACAAGAGGCTCTCAAACCTTGCTTTCTATGAGGATCACTTATGGAATTTTTTAAATTGCATAGCTTTAAGGCCTAAAATTGCATAGCTATCATGGACCTCATGTATCAGAATCACACATGTGTCCTGGAAGTCTTCACTTAGAAAATATGCTTCAGGCAGCTCTCACATGCGGTCAGCATTTTTCCATGGACCAAAAGCATTTAAGAAGAATTAATCCAAAATCATTTGTTCCACAAAAGAAGTTTCAATAAATTTAAAAGGATTTGAATCATCCAAAATATGCTCTCTCTCATACTCTGGTTTATCTTCAAATCCTAAATATATCTCTTTCACCTTTTACAAAATGCATCCTCTGGTCACAAGAAAATAGCTCTATTTCTTACACTAGCTATGCTGGAAGCTGTGGCCTAAAGTGGAATTCTTTCCTTTCATGCCAACTCTTTTCTACATTTTCAGTGACAAAAATTTTAAAAAGTATGCTTTAGGGCCAAGGATCTCATGTATACAATGTTAAGAAAATATGCAATTCCTGAAGGTTCTCTAAAGTCAGGTCCTCTGTCTTAATCTTCAAATCTATAGCTTTCCTAACATGGTTCCCTATATTACAATATTTTTCCATAAATGTTTATTAAATAAATGAAAAATAAATGCATTGATCAGGTGATGCTGGCTAGTGACTCAGTGATATGGTGTTACCTGCTTCATCATGAGATCTTCTTGTGACCGTTCCTCCAAAAAAGAATGTTCATTTCTCCAAAAGACTCCCTTGCCTGGCAGCTCCCATGCTCAAGTCTGACATTGACAACTGCACTCTCTTATGCCCCATTTCAGATTTCCTACAGATTCTCCATGTCCACTTCCTTCACCTTAGAGTGAAAAGCCCTGTAACTCCCTTGCTTCCTTATGAGTGGAAGAGGTGAGACCACAATCTGATTTTTCATTAGTTTCACTACCTTCCTATCAAGTCTAAAATTAAAAGCTACAAGATTCCAGGGAAGAACTTTGAGTGTACTATGTCTAAGATAAGCAATGTGCATCTATTCTGAAACCCTAAATCAGTGGTAATATGTGGCCTTTTGCAAACTCAGGTCTATCTCACGAAAGCCAGGCACAGTGAAAGATGACCGTCCATGTTTGTGAAAGTTTTATCTCAATTTAAAAATGATATAATACAGTTTATTAGTTTGAGGAGATAATACTCAGCAGTCTCACTTGCACAAAGAGGTCTTGGAGCACAGAAGAAAGAGTACATTTTTTAGCCTGACAATTCATAAAGGGCTTTATTTTATGAGGGGTTACTAAAAGAAAAATAGCGTCAAGAAATTTATATAAGGAAGTAGAGTGATATGCTTACAAGTACATGAAAACATTGAGAAACAGCAAGTATTATACAGGTGAATGGTATCACATATAGAAAAATCAGAGATACTATACTGGAAAAATGGAATGAGAATAGGAACAAAGGGAAGAGGAAACTACTGTTATTCAAAAAAGTTCAGACTGTATATAGGATGCAGTAAAAGATTTCCCATGGATTTTAAGCAAGGAAGTAAAAAAAGGAGAGTTGTATTTGGAAAAACACCTCCAGGCTACATGGGACTGGTGAAAAGACAATCAAGGCAAGGATTCCAATGTGAAGGTTGTGGCTGGCCATTGTCCATGCAAGGGGTGACAATCTGGACCTAAGAGTTGGTAGTCATGATAGAAGGCACAAGACATGTTAATGAAATATTTCAATGTATAACCTTAAAGAATTAGCAAGTGACTTAGATACTGAGATTTAATATTATTCAGACTTCTCTAAGACTCACCTAAGGTCCAAGTAGCTCAGATGGTAGGGCCAGAGGCAGGAAAATCCAAACAAAGGAAATGGGGAAGGTAAAATGATGCTCATGTGAAGAGCATGTGATGAAAACCTTTGTCTAGAACATATCCTAACTTTCCAGGCAAATCCCTTAAAAAGAGTCTGCATCTGCTCTTCAACCAGGTTGAAGTTCTCTAAGTTCTCCTAGAGAACCTACCTCAGTGAGTCTTCATGAAGCAAATCACCAAAGATGTTGTCTAGAAGTTAGGAAACGCCTGCTCTACTTTTGCTGCTATTTCTTGTATTTAACACTTGTTGAGAAATGTAAGGAAGGCGTGGGTGGGGCATGTGTTGTGTTTTTGCATTCAAAAAATGGTTAAGTCATTCAGAATCAAAGCATGTCCTGGACATTCACTTTTAGAATGGACTTGAAATCCATTCTAAAATCTACAATGACTACATTCTTAGAAAAATTTTAAGCTGAGTCTGTCTGATTTAACTGTTTATTGTTTCATCAGTGGGTAATAAATCTGTCTTCAGTAGGATTACAAATATAAAACAGATACACACATTTATCCATATGTCCATGCAAAATCATGCACACAAACACATCTTAAAAACATGGAAGAATATACACCAAAATGTTAACCATGTTTAATATTTTAATGTGACAAGTTTATTAAAGATTTTTATTTCTATCTCTTTTATATTTTTAGGGTTTCTAAGATTTTTGTTTAAGGTCATCATATATTGCTTTATATAGGAAATACACTAGAATTTCTTTTTTCTTTCATTCTCTTTCTCTTGATCCCAATGCCAGGGCACATCTGGGCAAAAAGCTGACCCTTCATAAAGTTCAAAGTGACCAAAGCCTGTACCAACCTTACTTTATTCTCTCACCTGCACATAGAAGAGTCTATATCACCCACAGTACTCATCTTCTGGATTCATTTCAAAAAGTAAGATATGCTGCCCTTATATATCCTCTCTATAAGGCAGGCCTCTATGATGGTCGTTATGGTCAGAAAATTCTGGCTGGCTATGTGCCTTGCTCTCTACTATGCTGCCTTGCCTCTCCTACTTGCCTACTTCACTTTGGGTCTGACTAGCATCCCCTGTCATAGTGACCTCATTCCTGCCCTGGCCACTCATCTTGCACTCCTACAGTGGCACACACACTACTCCCTCTTCTGCTTCCCTCTGGAACTGCTGTGCCTGGCTTGCAGGGCTCCCAGGTAGCCCTCTGGTGCCATACCCATGCTAAGTAGAGCTGGCAGGGATGCAGCCTTTATTATCCTCACTTACACTCTTGATATCCTATTATCAAGGCTCTGAGTTTCTCCTACAGGGAAGCTGTAAGCCCTGGGGACACGTGGCTTATATGTTCACTTATATGCTCTCTTCACTTTATGTGATCCTATCCTTCCCTTGTTTCCTGGACAGCCACAAAGGTACTCCTCAGCCTCATGGTGCCTCTTGCTTTTAACTCCCTGGTCTGTGGTAGCCAGTTCTATAATGAAAAATTGAGATTCTGGAGGTTCTCAACTATATCTCTCCTTAAAGTACCTCTCAGATGTCTCGGTGATTCCTCTGCTAATACCACAATTTCCCAAACAAGCCACTGTTTGGTAACTCCCAAACACACTCTTGTTTTCACTACACAGTTGCTGTAGCAACTGTACCAGGACAATAAGTAAGAGCTCCTGGGATTAAAGCCATAAATTCTGTATCAGGAAACTCCGAAATACAACATTAGATGAGTGATAAGAAGTTAAATATCTTTTCTAGAAAGTGAAGATTCTGGAAATGTCTAATTCCCTATCCTACTGGTCTCTCTGACAGTTCTTCCATACAATGTGGAATTGGGAATTTTTTTTTTCTGAGCTCATGTGACCTCATGTAATTCACTGATCTTCATTGAACATCAATTTCCCCACTGGTATTAATAACATCCCTGTCTAAATCAAAAGGTTCATTGAAAATTAAATATGGAAAGAGATGCTATGCTATGTCTATATGCTATGAAAACTCTCAGAATTGAGTACGTCTTCTAGCATTGATATAGGCAAATGTAGTCTTTTCAAGGCTTTACTTCCAATTTTCCTTTTGAGGTCTAGTGCCCAGAAGAAAAGAATATATTTTGTCTCTGTAGAAATTATGTTGAAGACAGTAATCTGGGTACATCTCTTTTCCTGAGATCCAATATGTTTGGGAGTTCTGAAGAGGAAGTAGGACAGATTACCTCATTTTATTGTATCCTTGTGTTTATTTTTCTTTTGCCTTTATTTTTCTTAAATGCTTAAGCCTTTTGGTAAATGTTCTTTAAATGTACCATTCTTATCTCAGAATGTTGTGGACCATCAGTAGAATCAGTTTAGATTTATACTGAATGGTAAAATGAAAATTATAACTCCCTAACCACAACCAACTCAGGGTCTTAATTACATATAAAAATAAACCAAAGAGGAATATATTTGAAAGTTGAGATTGGAAGTATATAATCCTGCCATCACTTTCCGCATGAAGATTCCCAAACCAGATTCATCTTTGAAGGATATGAATTATATTTTTATTACATGAGACTTTTTTTCTTTTAATTCCTTTCTTCCAAAATGTTGATATTAAATTCTGAATCAGAAGACATTGCATGGAAAAGAGGTTTGATCACACTGACACTTAGGGATGTGAAGTGTGTGTGGCCACATGGAAAAGACGCAGGATACGCTGCCTGATCTCCTTCGTCTTCACTCCATAGACAATAGGGTTGAGCACAGGAGGGACAAGTAGATAGATGTTGGCCATGATGATGGGCAGGAGGGAGTCACGCCGCTTGCTAAAACGGTGCACCATAGATAATCCAATGAAAGGGACATAGAATATAAAAACAGCGCACACATGAGAGACACAAGTGCCAAACGCCTTGGCTTGGTCTTCACGTGTCAAGCCCAACACAGTCTTAAGGATAAGCAGATATGAGAAGGAGATGAGAAGTGAGTCCAGCCCAATGGCAGCGATGATGACAATGAGGCCATAGATGACATTGACACGGTTGTCAGCGCAGGCCAACTTCATGACATCTTGGTGTAAGCAGTAGGAATGGGAAAGGATATTAGAGCTGCAGAAGGGCAGCTGTTTGATGAATATAGGCAGGGGTGCCATCAGTGCAGCTCCCCGTAGCACAGCAGCAATGCCAATTTTTGTAACACGAGGCAATGTGAGCACAGTAGCATGACGTAGTGGGTGGCAGATGGCCACATAGCGGTCAAAGGCCATCGCCAGGAGCACTGTGGACTCCATGCCAGATAAGGAGTGGATGGCAAACATCTGTAGCAGACAAGCATCAAACTGGATGGCAGTGGAATTGAACCAGAAAATGGCCATCATTTTGGGCATGGATGAGGTGGAGATGAGAATGTCAAGACCTGAAAGCATGCAAAGAAAGATATACATGGGCTCATGTAGACTGTGCTCAGTCCATACAATGTAGATGATGGTCAAGTTACCTAGCACAGCAATAAGGTAGAGGGAGCATAATGGAAAGGCCAACCAGAACTGAGCTTCTTCCAAGCCTGGGAGACCTATTAGGATGAAATATGTGGCACTGGATCCATTGCTGTTGGAGCCCACCATAGTGATAAAGGTGAGTGATCACCACCGCCAGGCAGGTAGAGGCTGTAATGCAAAGATAAGTCATTATCAGATCTTCCAGAATCCCAATACCACAACTTGCTCCATCCCAATGTCATATTCTCAAACCCAAATTCCAATTCCATTGCCCATCCAAATTCTGACACTGTTCTAAATTCATGCTAACCACAACTCAAGGATCATGGACAAATTCATGCAGTTCCATTTACTAACCCCATCAGTGTAGTAAATCCTAAGAGCAAGTGAAACACTAAAATAAAAATGTTAAAGTCTATTTTAAATCAAATAGTTCTCAAAAAAAAAGGCTGAGTATATATCAATCTTAGATGATAAAAATATCTAAATATCTCATCACTCCCTCTACCCTAGCCCATCCTTTGTCTCCCTTTAGCTTAATACTAAACTGTAAATCTCAGCATATGATTGGACTACCTCTAAGATTAATTCCAGTCCAAATGTAGCAATACTAGTCATAACAGATTAACATTTAAACATAACCTCATCACTAATCTAATGATCCCCCCAATTCTAGTCTTAGCCCTAACTTGAACATTAGCCTAAGATTTAAGCTTAATAGTTATTTCAACCTGGCCCGGCAGCTGTGGCTCAACGGGCTAAGGCACCAGCCACGTACACCTGAGCTGGTGGATTTGAATCCAGCCCAGGCCCGCCAAACAACAATGATGGCTGCAACCAAAAAATGGCCAGGCATTGTGGCAGGCACCTATAGTCCCAGCTACTTGGGAGGTGGATGCATGAGACTCACTTGAGCCCAGGAATTGGAGGTTGCTGTGAGCTGTGATGCCACATCACTCTATCCAAGGGTGACAGTTTGAGGCTCTGTCTCAAAAAAAAAAAAAAAGCAATCATTTCAACCTTAATCTAGAACTTAATAGCACCTATTTTATTATGATAAACCCCAATCCAATAAAACACAACACTCACTTTATCCTAAACTCTAACTCTATATTTCACTCTTACCCAAGTGCCATTCTATAGTTTTATACTCATCCAGACTTCTAAAAATCCTCCAAGAAAGCAAAGGAAAAGCACTGGAAGATATCGGCCTAGGGAAAAACTTCATGAAGAAGCCTGCCATGGCAATTGCAAAAACAATAAAAATAAACAAATTGGATTTAATTAAACTGAAAAGCTTCTGTACAGCTAAGGAGACAACAACCAAAGCAAATAGACAACCTACACAATGGGAAAGAATATTTGCATATTTTGAATCAGACAAAAGCTTGATAAATAGGATCTATGGAGAACTTAAGTTAAACCACTTGAAACAAGCCAACAATCCCATATATCAATGGGCAAGAGACATAAATAGAACCTTCTCTAAAGAAGACAGAAGAATGGCTAACAAATATATGAAAAAAATGCTCATTGTCTCTGATTATTAGAGAAATGCAAATCAAAACCACCCTGAGATACCATCTAACCCAGCGAGAATGGCTCACATCACAAAAATCTCAAAACTACAGATGCTGGCGTGGATGTGGAGAGAAAGGAATACTTTTGCTGGTGGGACTGCAAACTAATACAACCTTTTGGAAGGTAGTATGAAGAACCCTCAAAGAACTCAACCTAGACCTCCCATTTGAGCCTGCAATCCATTAATGGGCATCTACTCTGAAGGAAAAAATCCTTTTATCATAAGGATATTTGCACTAGACCATTTATTGCAGCTCAATTTGCAATCATCAAAATGTGGAAATAGCCTAAATGCCCACCAATCCAGGAATAGATTAACAAACTGTAGTATATGTACACCATGGAATACTATTCAGCCATTAAAAAAATGGAGACTTTACAGCCTTGTATTAACCTAGATGGAAGTGGTACACATTATTCCTAGTAAAGCATCACAAGAATGGAGAAGCATGAATCCTATGTACTCAATTTTGATATGAGGACAATTAAGGACAACGACACAGTGGGGGTGGGGGAGGAGAGATCAGAGAGAGAAAGAAGGAAGGAGGGGTGGGTAGAAGGAAGAGCAGACAGAGGGAAGGAGGGAGGGTGGTGGGGTCTTGGCATGTGACACACCTTTTGGGGGCAAGACACAATTGTAAGAGGGACTTTACCTAACAAATGCAATCAGTGTAACGTGGTTTCTTGTACCCTCAATGAATCTTCAACAATAAAAAAAAGTAAAAATAAATTTTAAAAAAAGGAACAGTGGTTGGCAGTGTCCATAGCTCAGTGAGTAGGGCATTGGCCACATACACTGAGGCTGGCGGGTTCGAACCAGGCCTGGGACAGCTAAAACAACAATGACAACTGAAACAACAACAACAAAAATAGCCAGGTGTTGTGGCAGGCTCCTGTAGTCCCAGCTACTTGGGAGGCTGAGGCAAGAGAATTGCTTAAGCCCAAGAGTTTGAGGTTGCTGGGAGCTGTGACATCATGGCACTCTATCTACCCAGAGCTTGAGACTCTAAAAAAAAAAAAAAAAAAAAAAGAAAGAAAGAACAAAAAGAAAAAAGAAAAGCAACAGTAGCTAATGCCATTGGTCTTCCATCAAGACCCCGTTCACAAAGCTAATGCACTTATCTCCCACCTGTGATGGGTGTTGAGGGCTAAGAACTCACAGCTTCCTCTTTCTCCAGAGAATTCCCCTCAGTGAAATGGGAGGCACCTCACCTAGGAGGTTACACTATGCCCCTATAAGGTACATCTAGAAGCCAGTGACTACCTACAAAGGTCACCCCCCTT
Organism: Arctocebus calabarensis; assembly: GCA_963573935.1. Taxonomy (NCBI): domain Eukaryota; kingdom Metazoa; phylum Chordata; class Mammalia; order Primates; family Lorisidae; genus Arctocebus; species Arctocebus calabarensis. The sequence continues at coordinate 8,989 of CAUYON010154448.1, forward strand.
ACTTTCAGGTGGAAACTACACTATGGTAGAATTTGTGCTTCATAACTTCCCAGGGTCTCCAGCTGAGACCAATGCCTAGCTTAGCTTTTTTCTCCTACCCTAGCCAGTTCCCCTCCCTCTTCTTCTCATGATGGTATTCCCTCAATATGTCTTTTGGAAAAGAGTCCTCATTTCAGGATCTGCTTTAGGAGAACCATCCAGTTGAAGAGAATAGGATCGTCATGATTAGAACACTAGATCTGAGTGATAGTGACATTAGAAGCATTGAGAATTAATCAGTCCTATAGCTGTGTTTAGGCTGAATATGAACTGAATGTGGCTATAAAGGTAATATATGAGGAGAGAATGCTGAGGTGGAAAATATCAGACTTGAGTGATCTTAGATTGTAGCTCTCTGTTAGGAATTAACTAACTCCCTTCTTTTCCATCCACAAATTTTCATACACTCATACCACAGGTTGAGTATCCCTTATTTAGGATGTTTGGGAGCACAAACATTCTAATTTCACATTTTTCTTGGGTTTTGAAATATTTGCAGTGTACTTTCCCAGTACAGAATCCCTAATCCAAAAATCTAAAAGTTGAAATTCTCTAGTGAGCATTTCTTTTGAGCATCATATTGACACTCAAAAACCTTTAGATAATGGATCATTTCAGATGTCTGATTCTTAGACTATGGATAGTTGACCTGTATTCATCAGATTATTTTACTACCTTTGTAGTTTTCAAATAATTCAGACCCTAAGAGCTGGGATAGGGGCCTCATTCATGGGTTTCCAGGAGCAGTTGAGTGTGAGGCAAACTCATTGCCAACATAGGAGGAATATAGACCATTCACTGGACTTAGGTTGTGCCAGTGAGTGCTGTCAGTTCCATAGTTGAGCTGCCCAGAGACCAGAGAGAGTTCAATGGGAAAACACTTGAACCATGAGTTTTACAACAAATGATGGCAGAGTTTAATTCAATCTGCTGGAGGCAGAAGTTTTAAGACCAAGGAACACCATATTTAACCTAGAATTCAGGCACAGAGGCCCAAGTCATCAATGTCCCTTCACTCTTCTATAGCGCCCCTATAGCTTGGGGCACTCTGAGCAGTCCCCTTCTGCTTAAAATTCCTCCCTCTCTGTTCTGCTCTTCCTTAGTTCTCTATAGTAACTAGCTCTTGGTCTCCTTTCTGGAGCTCCACCTTCTTCTGCTTGACTCTTAAATATACCCTTAAATAATAATGCTCTCCAGAATTTTTATCATCAGTGCTCTTCTTGTTCCATACTTTGTTCCCTGACCATCTCATTCCTTTCAGTAAATAAGTTCTTTCATGTGTAAACTATTGATTCCCAAGTCTATTTAGTGAGCTCTGAATTCTCTTTTGTAACCCACATTCACAACTCTAGATTCCTACTACAAAGGTCCACCTAATTGTCTCTCAAGTACATCAACCCTTTTATTTCATTTTTATTCAAAAAATGAAGTCTTCCACAGGCAGCATTGTACAGTTGCATAGAGTGTGACTTTGCATTCCATCCTGCTTTGAAATCCTAAGCAGCAACCTCATGAGCTGTGTGATCTGAGGCAAATCATCTGACGTTTCTCAACATCAGTTTCTTCTCCTTTAAAATGGTCATAATAGCCCTGGCCTAATATGGTTTGATGTGAGGACTAAATGATATGATAAATGTTAAGCACTTAGCACAATACCCCCACACACAGTAAGTGTAGAAAAAACTATATCTGTTGCTCTTAACCATTTTCCTCCAGTATTTCTTTTTCTGTTACAGTGACCAGACCAGCCTCATAACTGAGGTCCTCTGACCCTGACAGCTGTGCCTCTAGGATAACTTTCCTCATCCTCACAATCCTAAGAATCAAACCAGTTGAAATCAGGTTACCACCTACTGTTTTAGAAGAATACCCTTAAAACTTTAAATTGATTCTTAAATAAGACTAACCCTCTCAGGATGTAGCTAAAGGTCTGTCTTTCAGCATCTGGCCCTCATCACACTTCACCATGACCCCTATGATCCAGCAACATTGAAACATGTGCTATTTCATAAATACCGTGATGATTCTCATGATTCTATATATTTCTGCTTTTTTTTACTTCTCAGACCTTTGTCAAGAAAAACTTCCCTCCCAAATCTCCTTACTTGACCTCTCACGCTCATTTTTCATGTCCTGGCTTACTGTCTCCTGTAAGCTACTTTTCTGAAGCCTCTTTCCCCTGGGTATAATTAAATGTTTGCTGCTCTGTGCTCCCAAAGAACTTTATTTAGGTCTCTTTTTATGCATTTACCCTCCTGATAATAATAGCCATAAGAGTTACAGCTATATTTATTTTTCCCTGAAATATGACCTCTTTAGTGCCAGGGATTCTATTATATTAATTAGTGTTTAGTTAATGTTTGTGGAAGATAAAGATGAGTTTTGACAATGGAAGTATCCCTCAGTAGGTGTCTACTGAAGGTAACAAAGCCAAGGGGGTATAGTAGGGCTGACAGTTATCTGAACTATAGAGACTTTTAAGAAGGATGAAAGAATATAAGGTCAGTGGATCATGATCTCAATTTCAGAACAAGAATCTTTAGGCTCAAGCAGAAAGCCTTTTCTTACCCAGGGAGCCAAAGGACATGAGAAGATTCACAGAAAACAGGGAAGCTGCCAAGTCTTGGTCCTAATAAGTGCAAAATGGACATGCAGCACAGTTTGTGCCTGAGAGCAGAGAAGACCTAGGATCCCTCACCTGGAGACATCAGTAAGAAGATTCTGGTACTCCAAAGGGCCAGATAGCCATCCCATCTAGGAATTTTATATAAACCCAACATGATAGAGCAAGTGATCCCTGGGATGAAAATGTGCTGCCTTATGAAACATATGGGAAAGAGTTAGTTATGGGCATAAGCAGTTCTACTGCCTCCGAAGGTATAGTGATATAGTGAGCATGATCCCAGGGCTTCAAATGCCAACTTCATAGGCTCGGTGCCTGTGGCTCAAGCTGCTAAAGTGCCTGAGATGGCGGGTTCGAATCCAGTCCAGCCCACCAAACAACAATCATGGCTGCAACCAAAAAAAAAAAAACATAGCTGGGCATTGTGACCTGGTGCCTGGAGTTCCAGCTACTTGGGAGGCAGAGGCAGGAGAATGACTTGAGCCCAGGAGTTGCAGGTTGCTGAGAGCTGTGATGCCACGGCACTCTACCAAGGGTGACAGCTTGAGGCTCTGTCTCAAAATAAATAAATAAATAAATAAAAATTTAAAAATAAAAAGTAAATATATAAAAAAACTTCATGATGCTGATAAGAAATGATATGAAGATAAGGTACATCAATGGGAGTTGTAAAAACTAAATCAGAATGCACAGAGCACATTTTTCCACACAAAATGAAGATGGGCTCTGAAAAAATTGTTATTATTCTCTGCATTCATTCATTCCAAATACCTTCGTTTCCCAAAATTTGTCACCTGAATCATCACTTGGCCTTTACGCACACACACATGCTGACTGGCAGTCAGTGTTTCACAATGGCAAGACTGGGCTCTGATATAAATAGAGATATTTAGAGAGATATAAAGGTATCAGAAATCAAAAAAGGGCGGGCAGCACCTGTGGCTCAGTGAGTAGGGCACCGGCCCCATCTACCATGGGTGGTGGGTTCAAACCTGGCCCCGGCCAAACTGCAACAAGAAATAGCCAGACGTTGTGGGCACCTATAGTCCCAGCTACTTGGGAGGCTGAGGCAAGAGATTCGCCTAAGCCCAGGAGTTAGAGGTTGCTGTGAGCTGTGATGCCAAAGCACTCTACTGAGGGCAACAAAGTAAGACTTTGTCTCTAAAAAAAAAAAAAAAAAAAAAAGAGAGAGAGAAATCAAAAAGGGGAAGTCAGCCAGTCTGGGAGCAAGGTGGCTAGGTGGCATAAGATGGGCAGCTATTCCTGGGAGTAAACTATCAGGCTAGACCTCAGAAGACTGAAGCAGGAGAGAAATGAAGAAGGACAGAGGGGGGCAGGCAGCCAACCAAAGCACCACCTTTCAGACAGCCCTACAGTGTATAAATCTCTAAGAGTCCCTCTAAGAGGTAGACAGAGGAACCAGATGACTTCCAGGGGGCCCTCAAGCCTGAGAAGCTATTAGTAATTAGGACTTAGAGAAATGGTTTGGAGCTCTGGAGGAAGGAGGAACTCAATCAACTCTATTTTGAAAGTTAAATCCAATCAAATAAAAATAAACTAAGAAAGCTTTTTTAATTTTGTTTTTAAGAAAGCCCACACTGTGCTCACTTTGGCAGCATGTATACTAAAATTGGAATGATACAGAGAAGATTAGCATGGCCTCTCCACAAAGATGACATGCAAATTCATGATGTATTCCATATTTATTTAAAAAGAAAGAAAGTCCACACACTGCCCTAATCTCCAGGGAATAGCACTATGCTTGAGATTTTCTCTTGAAAAGTTGAATTATCTTAGCAAGTCCCAGGAATGTTTCTTGGATAACTATGAAACTCATCTTAGCCATTTCTCAGAAATGGGGAAGCATAGCCTCAACTTATTGAGTGGAAATCCACTATGAGGCCCTTCATCTCCTTTCCTTCCTCCCAGCCTTCAGGACTCAGTCTTCTTATGCTGACTCAGCCCCACACCAACAGCCCATCCTCACACTCTGCCCCAGCATTCTGAATTCTTTCCTTCTCAGAGACTCAAAAGCAGTCAGGGAGGTAGACCACAGGCTATTAGCCCTACCTCTTCTGACCCAAGCAGACAACAAGATCACTCTCAGCCCTGATTTTATTGCTTTTATGTTATGAATATAGACTATTAAGTATCTACAAAATGCCAGACACTATGCAGTGCCATCTGTGTAAAGATTATCTCTAACCTGAGAACAGCTCTCCATAGTAGAAGTTCTATACATCATCTTTATATTACAAGTGAGATAATTGAGGCTTCAAGACCTTAGATGATACTCCCAGGGTTTAACAATTGACTGCTAAAGCAGAAACTTAACCTAGATTGTCTAATACCAAGGCCTATACACTTTCTAGACTGCCTCTAATTGTGCTAAAGCTTCTGAAAACTAATAACATCTGCTTAAGAGGTAAGGTTCAAGATGGTCTTTGTAAGTCTGACACTAGGCCCATGTAAATTCTTAGAAGGGAAACCAAGAGGGCAGCAAAAAGGACTCTCCAAATAGGGACATGAAGCACCTGCCTCCTCTTCCAGGCCCAATTGCCCTGTCTGTGACATGGGTAGGCCCCACAATAGAGATTCAAAAACTTTATCCGCTATCAAGTTACTTCCTTCTTATCTAATTAGAACCTCTTGTCAAACTGTGTCAAGTAGACATTATTAATCTCATTTGACAGATAAGTATGTTGAGGTTTAGAGAACTTAGTGCCAAATCCATTGCTTTCCAATATGCCAGGCTCCTTAAGAGTGGACTGGTGCTTTGTAAGAATCATTTCAATGCTAATCTCCAAGGAATTCAAAATTGAGGACCCAAGAGTCCAGGGTCCCTCTACAACTCAAGATACCTGACCAGCTCTCCCCACTTAGGTTCAGTGTAGAAAGAGACCAAGGAGGGGATCTGTGATCACTGTCACTAGGTAGGCTAAATACACAGAATGTCCCATGCCCAGAGCAATGGAGGTGGGGCCTATTGGGCTACTGCCAGCATTTAAGAACATTTGGAAGAGAATATCTTTGGAAGGGATTCGAGACATACCTAGAAGCCTCTGACTCCTATTCCCAGGCCCAGAGAGGAAGGTAGACCTCAGGGGCAATACCGTAGCTGGCCAGGACTGTGGGAGCTTCTCACTTGATTCTTGGAGGGAGAGCCCTTTCCCTAGTGCTCTATGAGAATCACATCCACCCAAATTATCTGCATCTGCAGTCCTCTTACCTTGCTTGGATTTGATAAAGCAGATGAACTTTTGCAAGGTGTTGGCCACAAAACTCCAAAAAGCAAAGTGAGGCCCCACCCCACCCTAATCACTCAAGTCAGCCTGGCCTCTAAAATCAGAGTCCCTAAGGCCCAGGTCCCCAGTCCTCTACTTCTGGAGTAGGACCAGATAAGTGTTACACGGCTGCAAAGCTGGACTTAAGTATCAGAGCCCTTAGGAGCTACTCTGGCTGGGGAAATGTCTGATATGGGACTTTTTTCAGTGCACTCGTTTTCTCATCAGCTATTGATTGATTACTGGACACTGGAGACACAGAGGCACAAAGTGAAGAAGGCATGGTCCCAGCCCTTCAGGGGCAGGGGGAAACTAGACAAACACACAGACATCACAGCACACTGTGTCAGGACGAGGGGAAACACAAGAGCATGGAAGCAAAGGCAGTAACAGCTCACCAAGCTTTGTAGGCTCAGAGGTATTTCCTGAGGAGGTGATTTCTGACAATTTGGTCAGAAACCAAGCCATTAGGGGGACTGGGAGATAGTGGCTTTGAGTTAGACAACAAAATCTTACTGAGTGTTGGGCGGTGCCTGTGGCTCAGGGAGTAGGGTGCCGGCCCCATATACCGAAGGTGGCGGGTTCAAACCTGGCTCGAGTCAAACTGCAACAAAAAATAGCCAGGCATTGTGGTGGGTTCGAATCTGGCCCCAGCCAAACTGCAACAAAAAATAGCCAGGCGTTCCGGCAGGTGCCTATAGTCCCATCTTCTCGGGAGGCTGAGACAAGAAAATTGCCTAAGCTCAGGAGTTGGAAGTTGCTGTGAGCTGTGTTGCCACAGCACTCTACCAAAGGTGATAAAGTGAGACTCTGTGTCTGGAAAAAAAAAATTACTGAGTGTCAAAACTGGAGATCAAACAGAGCATAAAACAAACAAGATCACTGCTCTCATGGATCTCATGTACTAAGAGGGCAACAAAAAAAAGCAAAAGAAATAAATAAGCAAGAAAATGTCAGGTACAGGTAAGTGTACAAAAGACAAGAAAGAGTGATAGGATAGAGGAAGATGCGTGCTAGGCACCCATATGTGAGATAGGACCAGAGAAACCCCTCTGGGGACGTGACATATGAGCTATGTGATGAGAAAATGCCAACCATTCTAAGATCTAAGGAAAGAGCCTCCCAGGCACAGGAGACAGCCAGGGAAAAGGTCTTCAGGCAAGAATGAGCCTGGGGTGCTCATGGGACAGAAAGCAGGTCAAGGTGGCTGGAGCACCGAGAGCATGGAAAGGTCTGGGGAGGGCAAGACCAGATCAAGTAACAAGGGATGGCAGGAGATGGCAAGTAACTTTGCTTTAATTCTAAGTGACTCGGGAGAATTTAAGCAACAAACTGATATAATTTGTTTTTAAAATTATGTTCTGGCAAACGCAAAGTCCCAGAGAAGTAATGAGAACAAATCTTGTTTGGAGAGCTACAAGTAGCTCCCTGTGGCTAGGGCAAACAAGGCAGGGGAGGGTGCACTAGGGACACAGTCTACTCTTTAAAAGAACTGAAGACTGAATCCTGATTCTGGGCACAGATGAGCCAGGACCAGATGCCTGGGAAGATTATAAAGCCCTAGTCTCAGCCATACACCCTGACTCCTAATGCACTCTATAGAATGACCCTGACCCCACTGAGGGCTCCCACTTCAACGCAGCCATTACCAGACCCCCAGTGACAGACCAAACTTCAGTCACTGACAACCTGAGTCCTGTCCCTGTTCACACACTAAACCCCAACCCAACCCCAATGCAGCCCCAATCTGACCCCAACTGAGTCTCCTGTCAGACCCTATTCACATTCATTCATCCTAGCCCCTGCCAGTCTCTAAACAGGTGCCCAGTAAACTGGCCACTGCTTGAACTCTATCCTTAGGCAAGTTCTAACACCTTCATAGAAATTGCTAAGGCTGCCTATCCTTTGAGTCAGGCGCTTCCTTGACCTCCTCTCACACTTCTGGTAATACAGTTGTTCAGTCTGGTTTCTCAGCCCCTCAGTAGGGCTAATGGGAGATCCCTCACCACAGGAAACCCACACACCTGACGTACCCCAGGCCTCCTGCACTCACCTCAGCTGTGCTGAAGGAACGTGGGGCCCGTTTCATCCAGCACTCCTCCTGAAGAGGTCTGGCAAGCTTCAGTGAAGTCCAGCCTCTCAGACTCCACCTCCTCCTGTGTTCCTCCCCTGTCAGGCTTGTTTATTCTCGGCCTTACCTCCTCCCTCTTTCTGCTGCTCCCTGCTGGAGGGCAGAATGCTGTCCAGAGGGTCCACTAGCAGCTGCCCCCCACTAGCCCACTGCGGTTTGGGTTTCCCCTTAGGTTCCTGCGTCCTGGGAGAATGTGTCTAGGGGTGTGAAGAGGAGGGGAAGTGGGCAGAGAGGTTTCTAGAGTCCTTTGCAACGGGCCTGTGCCAGCAGGGACACTTATGCTGGCTCCCAATATGAATTTAGACTGGAGAAATGAGTAAGAAAAGGCTCGAAGAAATTCGTGTGTGTGGCCATGGTTTTTGTGAAGGTCTTTCTCCAAGTTTCTTTACAGGCCAGAGGATAGACAAAGTATGCTTGCAGGAGGCCTCCACAATTAAGTGGCAGTCATTTTCATTCTGAAGTGTTCTTTTTTTCTCTCCTCCCTTCTGTCCTGTGGTGGACCCTGTCTAGCTTCTTGTTGAATCTGGAACCCAGTGGGCCCATCCTCCCTTCCCCAATGCCCTAGGGCTCCTTCACTTTCTCTCCCAGGCTCTGGTGCCTGACTGTAGGCCCCTGGGGACAGTGCCTCTGCTTTCCACTCCCCAGTCTTAGGTTACAGAAGTTCTGGCTGTAGACAGAGGATGTCGTTTCTTTAACCCTCTACTAACAACACCAACCATATAAGACCTGTTCCATCTGGTTTTTCTCTTCAGGGCAAAAATAGTAAGAGAACATTCTAGAGAGTCAGAGAACAATTTGAAAGTGAAACTGAATCCCTTATGTTCAAGTTAAAACTATGTCAATAAATTGAACAGCACAATTTGTAGTTGGTTTCTCTTCATTGTTTATTGACCAGCTTTACAACTGTAAGTTTAAAATTCATAAAACAAGGCATGTTCATTCAAGAATAAAAAAAATCAATGAAAAATCAGACTATTCTAATTCAGACCACATAAAAATTACTGATTACAAGAGCTTCTGGTGCCTGCAGAACCTGTGGCCTGACACTTGATGTCATCACCCTACTGCTATCTCTGCTGCTTCTATTAACCTCCCATAGACTTGGATGATGCAAGGACTTAAGAAAATACCCAAGAGACTTCTACTTCTCTCCAAGATGAAGTAACAGGAAGCAACAACCACCTGAAGGGGAAAAGGAGACAATGCACATAAAACTATGGTTTGCAAGACATTGGACATCAGGCACTAAAGAGTAGTGTGACATGAGTCTAGGTGCACAATGAGGTGACGTCTGTAGGTTTACCAGCCTGCTGCCTTCAGCAAGTTTCCATGCTGCAGCACAGGGAGGGCTACTTAAGTCCCCCTCTACCCTGCTCCCCCAAGATTAGCAGAACTCCCTACAATGGAGACCTTTCATAGTATATGTTTGACATACCCACAAGGCAAAGAAGGAAGGTAAAGATGCTGTGATCTGCTATCAAGGCAAGAAGGCAGGGTTTGGGAAACCAATGCCTCAGGCAGACAAGGCAGGGAAGGTGTGAAGAGGGGGCAAAGAATTTTACACAGTTAAGATTTAACAAAGAAAAAAACAAATAAAAATTTTTTTTAAATTTTTAAAAATATGAAGTTAAAGATACTTGAAATCCTAGTGGTGGGGATGAAGGCGTGGTCTGGCCTATGAGAGGGTGGAAAGAGGAAGCACTTTTCACTCCCAGAAACTGAGCCATAATCCTGGGCTGAGCCAAGAGAAGCTGAGCCTTTTAGGGTCTTGCCTCTCAACTTTAGAAATTATTTCTGCTACTCACAGCCAGACTTCTTCGATCACCTATCTCCACCCCCAGACACATACAGATACCATACATTGATCAATGCTGAGGAATACAGATGCCGTACTCACTGCTATACCACATAATCCACACCTGATAGGCAAAGGACATTTGCCCTAAACCATATGCACCAGACGTAGGCACCAAAATACAATCATCACAGTGTGCCCCACACACAATTCAGACATCACCTTCCACCTACATATGACTGAAATACATATGCACACAAAAGGATTTCTTCTCACAAAAACCATGCACAATACCTGTATGAGCACAGACAAACGTCACATATGCTGAAAGGCACAATCATCCCCATACCACACTTTCACAGATGCATACACCACAGTCTACATCAGTGATTTTCAACGTTTGTGCTGCAGCACTGTGAGAGGATCTTAGGTGTGCCGCAAAAATTTTTAAAGATCATTAATTCAATTATTTTTGAAAGACATTCAAAACATGGTAGGTTTATTCTTCTCTTTACTCTTTTTTTGACCAACATAACTTAAGTATGCCACAAAAATTTAACTATAGGTTCAAGTGTTCCGTGAGATTAAAAAAAAAAAGTCAAAAAACTTTGACCTACAGGGCGGTGCCTGTGGCTCAAAGGAGTAGGGCACTGGCCCCATATATGGGAGGTGGTGGGTTCAAACCTGGCCCCAGCCAAAAACTGCTAAAAAAAAAAAAAAAAAAAACTGATCTCCATGTTACAAATAAGAAGAAAAGGTAGTGGCAGCATTCTCATCACACTCCCAAAGAGATGTTGCCCACCATCCAGGTACAGACACCAGCTTTCTCACATGGACACACATCACACAGCAGCTAACAGAAACCATATGAACACATACAATCAGGAACAGCACTCACAAAACATACACATACCAGGACACAGCTACCACACTCACGGAGGCACACAGGCACATATTCTGTGTGTACTTGCTCTCTTTCTCTCTCACACATACATGCTAAAAAGCACAAATTATGTTCACATAAACATACCTACACACTCACACCCACAACCAGAATACACAGTGTCCTCAGGGACAAATAGTCTCTACAGAGCCGCACAGATGCACACTGAGAGTTTCACATAAATACACCCACATGCACCCAGACACTTAAACACTTCATATTTGCTTCCTCCTATCTCCCCAGTCACTATCCCCAGAATGCTGAGTGCCTTTATGAATCCCTAATTATAACCGGGTAACCATTCTAGGGTATGGAGGACACAGATTCCGGTGACTTGGGGCAAGAATAATTAAAATTATACTTCAAGACTGGAATGACTCATGATGTGTGACATTTATGGCCTTCCTATGTCAACACTACATGTATTTTCTAGTTAAGAGAGGGGGTGAAGGCAGGCCCACAATACACAGAGACCAGGGCAGTTATCCTCTAGGATGCTCTTTCCAGGCAGAGTCACAAATCCTTCATTATTGACACATTACTGGAGACAAAAAGCAATTATCTCTTTAGATAATAGACAGCCCAGTGGGTTCACAGTCAAATTACTAAGTCAATTGGTAGGATACTAATCCTTCCATCTTTGAAAGTATTGAAGACACTGAGGTTGGTGGACTTCTTATCTGCCACCTTGTAAAAACATACGCAAGATCCTTGAACGGATCTCCTTGGTCTTGGCTCCATAGACAACGGGGTTGACCACGGGTGGCAGCAGCAGGTAGATATTAGCCATAACTACATGGATCAGGGAGGTGGGACCACCCAGCCTGTGCACCACTGACAGCCCAATGAGGGGCACATAAAAGACCAGGACAGCACAGAGATGAGAGATGCAAGTGTTGAAAGCCTTGAGTGCTGCACCCAGAGAGGACAGCTCCAACACAGCCCTCAGAATGAGGATGTAAGAGAAGCCAATGAAGAGGGAGTCCACACCCATGACTGAGAGGATAATGAAGAGTCCATAAACCACATTGACGGTGGTGTCAGTACAGGATAGCTTCATGATATCTTGGTGCAGACAGAAGGAGTGTGTGACAGTATTTGTTCGGCAGTATGACAACCTCTTTAAGATGAAGGGCAGGGGGAAAAAGAATACAAACCCCCTGGCCATGGCGGCCAGTCCAATCTTGGCCACAGTAGGCCCTGTGAGCACAGATGCATGGCGCAATGGGTGGCAGATAGCCATGAAGCGATCAAAAGCCATGGCCAGCAGGACAGCTGACTCCATGGCTGACAGAGCATGGATAAGGAACATCTGAGCCAAGCAAATGTTGAACTCAATCTCCTGGATGCCCATCAGGAAAAGGCTAGCCATCCTAGGCATGGTAGCAGAGGAGAGGACTAGGTCAATGGTGGAAAGCATGGCCAGAAAGAGGTACATGGGCTCATGCAGACGCCTTTCCACACGAATGATGAGGACAATGGCCAGGTTTCCCAGGGTGGCCAAGGCATACATAAAACACAGAGGGAAAGCCAGCCAAAAGTGTATGTCAGGCCCCAGCCCAGGGATGCCCACCAGAAGGAAATATGCTGGGTGGACCAGAGTTCCATTTGGAGTGGCCATGGCAGGGATCAAGACCTGAGACTTCTGCATTTCAAATCCAGGCCCTAGGAAAAGGAAAAGTAGAGACATCATTTGGCCATGGGTCAGGAGAAAGAAAAGACTTATAAAGAAAAAGCATCAGAGTACCAATGGTACCAAATAGACTTACTTCGCATACTTCCGCACCCTAGTCTCTCTGTGATCTGATTCTTCTCAAATACCACTCTCTGGATATCCTGAGCCTTTCCCTGAGCCCCCCCCAAGACCCCAGCACTGCATTCAGAGATTCTACTACTGCCCCATTAATCTCAGTGTTTGAAGGCCACTCATAACACATGTGAAACAGTCATCCATTTTCAGAGATGATGCTGACCAGGGCACTGCTCTTGGCCACTTCACAAGAGTAGACAGGATTACACATAACTGCCCACATTGGTCACTGCTCTTCTGCTGTATGTTGGGGTCAGGGTGGGTTTAGATTCACAGTTAGAGGTTCAATCTATGGTTTCTTCATAGACCTACTATAATCTGATTTAGGACAGGAAGCAGGAGCACAGTCCAGTACTGGATTTCAAGAAAGAAGTTTGTGTTGAGCCTGAGTAGCATTTCTCAAATTTTTCTGACAGTATGATCTGAGTAGTTAAAGGCAGCAATCACTCAGATCTTACTCCAGGTCCAGAAAATTAGAATTTTGAAAGGAGGGGCCTAGAAATATGCTTTAAAAACATTAAATCCCTTCTGAATAGGTAGTTTATTTTTTAATCGAAGAAATCTGGAGAAAGATATTCTAGTGTTTGGGAGGGCAGGAGGTAGGGATGAAGAGGGTCTGTCATTTCCCACCCCTAACAAAGAACAGAACAGAATTTGCCACCAGGCTCTCTCAAGGACCATGTAAGAATCCCAGATTGTGCTTGTCAGGAGGGTGACATGGAAAACAGATGCAGCTGAGAAATGAAAAGAAAATCAGTCTGTGCTGCCATCCCTGTCCAGCCACCACAGGCACACCATTCCCCACCTTCTCTGCTCAGTGTCCACACAGCACCCCAGGCTCTACTTTCTCTATGCAGATCCCACTGGGCTGAGCCTCTGGCCTGAGATCCAGTCACAGAACCTACTGCTGCCCCCTTGATACTTCCACCTAAAGAGCCTCACTCATCTGCCCCAAACAGGGCTCTTTCCAAGCCAGTTCCTTTGCTCTGCCCCTGGTCTCAGAGAATGCTGCCACACAGTGCCCATGTTCTCCAAGTCAGGGCCTTGGTCTCAGCTCAACTTTTCTGCTCTTCCCCTCCACCCATGTGATTCTGCTCTTTCAATTAATTGATTAGGATTTTTTTCTCTCATGTGACACACCCTTCCTCTCCCAACTTCATTATATCACTCACTCTCCCCTGTTTATAAAATGAGCCTTCCAACTTGCCTCCCTGCCTCCTAATCCAGTCTATTCCAATCCACCTTCCACACCACTGCCATCTGAAAAACAAAACTGGACTTGTTAGGTTCGTGTTGAGCAAAGTGCAGGTGAGATTCCCACAGCCTTCCAGACAAAGTCAGCACTCTTATAATCCTACCTCCAAAATTGAGCTCCTGCTTCCTATCCTAAATCAGATTACAGTCGGCCTGTAAGGAAACCACAGACAGAACTTCCAATTATGCATCCAAACCCACCCTAACCCCAGGCCCTTGACAGTGTGGCTCCAACTTACATTTCCAGCCCAGCTTCAGTCTCCCTCATTACCAATCACCACCACACCAGGACTCTCTCTCTCTCTCTCTCTCTCCCTTATAAAGTAATTCTCCTTGCCTGAGTGAAGAGGAGGAGGCAGGAACTAGGGACCCCTGTCGTGGGACAATAGACAGGCAAAAGCTTGGAATGAGCATCACAGATTTGAAGAAATTCCTCTTTATGTAGGTCACTGAACTAGATCCGGGATGATCTCTGGGCGATCCCTAGAGCGGCTTCCTCGTGCCATGCGCCCTCCCTGCCAGTCTCCGTGACTTCCCACGGCGGGGACAAGACTTTTCTGGCCTCTATTCCCTCTTCTGAGCCTGGAGCACTCACCAATAATGCCTCTGCCGCCCATATGTAACTTCTCTGGGGCCTGAGGGAATAGAGTGTGAGGAGTGATTAAGGGTCAACAAGGAGGCACTGTTCTCAGGTGCCCGAGGAAAACGGAGCCCCAACTCCTACCCCGCGGGAACGAGCTCTGTTACTATTCTTCTGAGGCCGGCTCGGGAGACTAGGGGGAGGAGGAGTTCCAGGGGTGGAGAGGAGAGAAAAAACGACGAAGCTGCAGGAGAGAAGCTCCTGAAAGGGAGGCGTGGATGCTCCCCCTCCCCCGCCACCCCCGGCGCAGGCGCTCAGAGCGCCTACTGAAGGCGAGCTGAGCCTGGGTCCGATCAGGGGCTACCTCTTGCTTTTTGATGCTGCCCCCTTGTGGTCATTTCGGGAAGTCGCAGCCTCCTGGCTTTCCCTGGACCGTGGCTCTAAGGATGATGCCTTTAAGGATCACTACTCCACTGTCTTCTGAATCCGGGCTCCTCCCACCGCACTGTGTTCCCTTTAGTTCTCCCTCCCGATTTACCTCTCAAGCCAAGCCTTTTTCCTTGGTTGCTACTCGTAGTTATCCTGTCCCTCCAGAGATGAGAGTGTGCAGCCGGTTTGGCTGAATGTGGAGCTCTGTGAGGAAACAGACTGGGGTCCAAACACAAAGAATATGACCACTCTAAGCCTTAGTGTGCTGTGAAAAATAAAATGAGATACTAGGCTTCATCAGTGAATGTCTGTGTTCATTATTATTAGCCAGACTAAAAGAAAGAGCCAATGAAGTAGGAGGAAATCCCGTTGAGACAGAGACACAAAAGCCAGGGGGACCTCAGAGTTAAGCTACACGCTAGGACCTAATGGGGCCTAACTGACTCAACTACCGTAGAACATGGAACATTCTCCTGAATAGACCACATCTTATCTACAAACTTGGCAACCCTAGAAATCCAAACTTCCAAGCAGCACTGGGGTGCGGCGGGGCAGTACAGTTTGGGGTGAGGGGCAGTCACTCCTTTTCCTGTAGCTCACTCTTCAGGCAGGATCGTGATGAATTTATTCTTTCATGGTCTTCTCCCAGTCACTGGCACTGAACCCCTCAGTGACCGCACTCAGCAGTGCCCTTATCTACATGTGCAGGTCACTTCTAAAGCCTCTGGAGTTTGGGCAAGTCCTGTACAGTGGTGGGCCCCCAAAACTGTACCGTCCCTGCCACACCTTGGTAGTGCTCCTGAATTTGGCTGACCAGGGCTGCTGGTTTCCTTGGCAACCAGCCCCCTTGACTTCTGCAGATGTCTGGCTGCCAGTTTCTATATGCAGCTCTTAGTCTTCCATCACCCTGGATTTTGATGTAGGTTAGCTGAAATCCTTCATTTTCTTCCTTTTATGGAGCCATTTAGGGGAAAAAATATTTTTTCAGATTAAAAAATAAAGAAGGACTTAAGAAAATTTTACAGTTAAATCTAAATGATTATAACCTTTTAAACATGCACTGAGCATGCATTTTTTTGGTGCAGTTTTTTTGGAAGTGGTGTTTGTGTTTGTTTTTTTAGATATAGGCTTCTCACTCTATTTCCCAGGCTAACGTGCAATAACCTGTCCATAGCTCACTGTACCCTTGAACTCCTGGGCTTTTCTTTGTACTGACAGGGTCTCCGATGTCACCCAAGTTTGTTTTGAACTCCTGAGTTCAAATAATCCTCTCATTTAAGCCTTCCAAAGTTTTGAGGTTACAAACAGGAACCACCAGGCAAGACTCGTGCGCTTTTTTTTTTTAATTTCAGACCAAAAGCATTTTGTTAAAAAAAAAAAAAGTAACAAACATTCTAAATAACTATTTAACTACACTTGGGTTCTAAAGCAAAATTAGACCAAAATAATTAAATGTCCTTCAAAGGAAACTTTTGAATTATTCTGGGTTATAAATGAAAGTTGTATTACTTTCCATTCAGATTTTGTGAATATGAACATATTGTTACAAAATTTATTATTAGCCAGAATAAATGAAAAAGCCAATGAACTGGGAAGAAATCTGGTTGAGACAATGACAGAAAAACCAGAGGAACACACAATTGTAAGAGGGACTTTACCTAACAAATGCAATCAGTGCAACCTGGTTTCTTGTACCCTCAATGAATCCCCAACAATAAAAAAAAAAAAAAACGAAAAACAGAGGAACATCAGACTTAAACTACACACTAGATGTAATAAGGTCTGCCTGACATTACAGGACATTTCTCTCAACTGCTGTGGAATTCACATTCTCTTCATCAAAACATAGAACACTTGCTAGGCCTAGTGGCTCAGGCCTATAAACCTACCCCTCTGGGAGGCTGAGGTGAGTAGACTGCCTGAGCTCAGGAATTCCAGACCAGCCTAAGCAAGAGAAAGACCCTATCTCTATAAAAAATAAATAGTGGGGGGCATCGTGGCTGGTGCCAGTAGTTCCAGCTACTCAGGAAACTGAGGCAAGAGGAACACTTGAGTCCGAGTTTGAGTTTGCTGTGAGCTATGATGAAATGAACTCTATGTCTCACCACAAAGTGAGACTGTCTCAAAGGAAAATTTCTACCTCAGACAGGAGACTCGCTGAGCCCAGGAATTGGAGGTTGCTGCAAGCTGGGATGCCACAGCACTGTATCCAGGGTGACAGCTTGAGGCTCTGTCTCAAAAAAATTTCTACCTCAGAATGCACTTTCCTATTTCAGATTAATAGGGTACAAACCATTAGGGTATGTGCCTTGTGCATGAAAGATTAAAGTCAGGGTTGTGCCCTACACCTAAGAAGTGTGCTGTATATCTATGCATTGGGTGGTAACCTACTGAGTGCCCCTCCTCCCTCCTGCATTTGATATCTTATGTGGGTCTGATAATCTCCTAGTTTCAAACTGGTATTGAATACATGTGATACTCATTTATCAGAACTCACTTTCTCATATGGATCTCTGCTTTCTTCTCAGCCTGCACTTTAGAGGGCTTCACTTCATGTTTTTCAATTTCAGCAATAAGACTCCTGACCATGTGTATTGGTTGAAGGTTAGAATTGGACCAGTAGGGTTGTGACACTGATCTTAGATGTCCTTCACCCTCAGGAATCTGTCAAGGAATGTAGTAAGTCTATACAGGCTAGAAAAAGCCATGAAATACATTGAGCTTCTTCACAACTAAAATCTGAATTTTCTTATCAAAATCACTTGGTTCCTTAAAAGCAGGGGTCCTCAAACTATGGCCCGTGGACCACATGCAGCCTGCTGAGGACGTTTATCCGGCCCACGGGGTGTTTTTGCCTCCAGGCCTGTCTTGTTTAGCAGTGGACTCATCCCGGGCTGGAAAATCTGTTAGTGGAAAAACCTTTAGTTGCATTCCCAAACAAAATGTGTGGATTTATGGGAAAAGTTGCAAAAGGAGTTCCAATTTAGATTTAAAGAGCTTCATCTCCATGAACAGGACATACAGCTTTTCCATAACCCATTTTCTATTGGCATTGAAAATGT
>CAUYON010154450.1:0-22389 GCA_963573935.1 Arctocebus calabarensis
TAGTCCCAGCTACTAGGGAGGCTGAGGCAAGAGAATCGCTTAAGCCCAAGAGCTGGAGGTTGCTGTGAGCAGTGTGACGCCACGGCACTCTACCCAGGGCGATAAAGTGAGACTCTGTCTCTACAAAAAAAAAAAAGAAAAGCAATAAGGCTAATGGAAAAAATATGTATATTATATATTCATTTTATATATATACACATTACATATATATACACACACACGTAGGTCTGGTGAGGAATTAATTAATAAGCAGCTACCTTTCTGGAAGAAGTATGTATAGAAGAACATATCTCATGAACCAAGAGTGGTGGTAAGGCTATCCTCAACCACTTAGTATAACCATTGTGCAGTAATGCCTGCTTGAACCAAACCAGCAGATCTTAAATCAGTGGTGGCTAATAGATCACCTAACATATACATCTGAAAACCATCAGATCCGTAACTTTCTTCACAGACTGCAGCAGAGATTCATATATCTTCCAAAGACAATGAGTTCAGTTCATGATTTTTCTCTCTCCACCTCCAATGTCGTTTTCTCTAATATGAGGTACCTGATACATATATTCTGCCAGATTCTAGCAGTTAGTCATAGTTGTTTTGAATTTGACTCAGTCTGCTCAGTTGAGATGGAAAACTTGTAATATTAAGTGTTGTTCCTATTATATCAATATTTTCATTTTGCATGCATGTACATACATGTATACATATATGTGCATGTATATAATAAGTTTTGAACAGAAATAATGCACGTGTACTACACATAAATCACAATAGGTGCTTTAATTAATTGTCTTCATCAGAGCTAAGTAAGGTTAGCTTGACATTTAGGCTATGTCTACATGAAAAAATATATAGACTGTATTATCAATTCAATAAAATAAGTTAAATGTAGTATAATAAGTAGATTGAATTTTAAGATTTTGACATTTTAAAGTGGATTTATTAGTCACTCTAAATCACCATTGTGAAAAACAATCTAGGTATGCTATAAGGATTATTTCCTGATAAATACAATAAGTACTAGTATTAGAATTTTTCATATAAAATAGAGATCATAATCTTTGCATTATTGAGTTTTTATATTATTTAAAAATAAACACTTTGTTGTATTTCTTTATTTCATCAGAAATTTGACAAAATAAGCTAATGTGTTTGTTTTGAATAATTGCCATTATGGAAGAATATTAATTGAGTGCCCATTAGGTACATCTGGCCATAATACATACTGGACATCCCATTGGATGGACACTGAATGTACAGGATATAAAACCATCACAGAACATATTTGAGTATTGTTCCTATTCATAAAGAAAATATTTTGACATTCTATAGGTTAGCACTAGCCAATAGAACATTTTGAGACAATTTTATATATTTTGTATCTGTACTGTCCAATCCAGTGGTCACTGTGCACTGTGACTGTGAGCAATTAAAATGTGGCTGATACAAGTGAGGAGTTACATTTTTAATTGTATTTCCTTTTAGTTTTATGAGCAAAAGTGTGTCTAATGACTACCATGTTGGTCAATGCAATTTTAGGCATCTTCACTATCACTGACATTTCTAATAAAGAAAAAATTATTTAAAAGCACAGTAATAGCATATGCTTACTCAGACATAGGTACTGAGTTGTTACATTTAATAAAGATATATAGTGGCCATGTTTTTTGAGGTGCTTGATAAATAATATTATGAGCCTATTTTTAATAATCCACTCAAGCTGGAAATTCTACAGGGCAATAGCACTTAAGTGATGTGTAGGTTGAAATAGAATTACCTAATTGTGGTATTTCTATAGTTAGTTTTTCTTGTATTGCTATTTTCACATCAAATTAAATATGTGTGTGTGTTCATTTTTACATGTGAATGTACAAATATATTCCTATACCAGGTATTACCAAGATGGTGTAGTTTATCATGAAAAACATATGATGGATATGTAAAGGAAAAGTTTTATGAGCAGAGTTATGAAAAGTTAAAATGATTTCTTAGCATCACATCTTTGTGGAATTTTCAGTCTGCTAATAGTCTTTGTGATATCCATTAAGGGGCTAAAATAAATATATCCTCAAATTGTCTATATACCCCTACCTCAAGCAATTGCTTCTGTTTATATTCACACATAGAGTTACATTATTTCCTGAAAGACAACTGAAGGACCAACACATGTATATACGATAGCGTTTAGCTAATGTGCTTTAAATTAGAGAAATGTGACATAGTTAAATCAGATGGAACTTTTAAATCTGTACCTATAAAGATTACACTATAAATGAAGAAAATATTCCTGTTTAAATTCTGAGAATTCCAAAATAGAAATTATTACTATAGACCTCAGCGATTCTAGCCAAATATTTATTTTTAAAAATTATCCCTTTAAGTTGATAGTTCATTTGTGCAACAAATATTTTTGATAACCAACTATATGCTAGGCACTACCCATGAGTCTTTGCTGCATTTGTTTTTCATTGTTAGAAGGCTAGGGTATATAACCTTACGTATTAAATTTTCTAATTTTAGTGGAGAGTTTCTTACAAGCCATTCCATGTATGTTAGTGCTTATGTATTAGTGATTATCTTGGTAGCAAAGCCCTTCTTGCACTTCTCTCATTGAATAAAATTGTACTGAGTTACTAATTTATGTTAATTCATTGAAAATCCTTATTAAAATGCAAAGATTGTCCTTTGGAGGAAAATGCTTTAAAGCACTATAAGCCATTGACATATTTTCCAGTTTCAGTTTATCAGCTTAATTAGATATTAATTGAGCTTGACCCTAAGGAGTTATGTAAGTTTGATGGTGTGGAAAGGAAGAATCAACATGAGGCAGGTCAATCAGCAGGTCTGGCAAGTTATTTTATAAAAGACACTGTACAGACCTGACTTTTTAGAAGTAGAATGTACTTAAAGGCTGGCAAATGCAGCTTTATCTGGGCATCTCTTTCACTGATGGCCTGCCTTTCTACAAACGTTTATTGTAGTTTTAGAAAATAAATAATATGACTAAAAGGCAGCAGTTCTCAACCTGTGGGTCGCAACCCCTTTGTATCACTGAAAATACATCATGCATATCAGATATTTACATTACGATTCATAACAGTAGCAAAATTACAGTTATGAAGTAACCACAAAAATAATTTCATAGTTGGGAGTCACCACAACATGAGGAACTGTATTAAAAAGTTGCAGCATTAGGAGGCATTAGGAAAGCTGAGCACCACTTCTATAAAGGAAGATTTTCTGCAATACTTTACTTTGATTACATAATGTACGTTAGTGTTTTTTTTTTTTTTTAACAAATGGGGTATATAATTTTAATACAGTTCATTGGTCAATTATTTCATGATGATTTGATACCCCATTTTTTTTGTTGTATAGCTTTGCATAAGCAATTTTCTGCCTGATGCAATAGGGAGGAAGAAATTACCAAAGAGCAAACACTATCTTTTCTATTTTCTCTATGCAAGGTCATAACAATACATTTGGACTCTTTGGACTGCTTGTTCAAGGCCTTTTTACCTAGTGACTTGATTAAAACATGCAAGGCCAAATACTGTTCTAAAGGTAGTATCACCATGCCATTTATGTACGGCCAAATCACTGAATGTGCCATATTAGATGCATACCTATTTCATCTTTATCATATTCTTCAAGATTTTTCTTTTAATGCTTTATCATTTGAGGTTGTTTGTTTTTTCTTCTGTCCTTGGGGCTATATATATATGTATGTATATATATATATATATATTTTTTTTTTTTTTGCTGAATTTGATTACTTAATTTTCCTTTTTATGTTTAGATCTATAAATGATCCACAGGAAAAAAAGTAAAAATAGCTCAAATTTCCTTATAGTGATCCCTAGAAGGAACACAATCATTTCTTCTATGGAGATCTTTGAGGCTGGGTAACAAAGCTTCTTGTCTAAGATAACATTAAGTCCTTCCCATTTCCACTTCATTTGTGATCCATTAGAAACCACTCAAAGCCTGTAATAATATTTAGGATTTATACACCTTTGTGTTATTACTTTAAATAATCTATAATATTTAAACATTTCCTTTGGAGATAGATCTAAATTAACAGATTTTCATATTATGACTCAGAGATTTTCACATCATGCCTCACTTTAAGACATTAATAAATATGCTCACTTTATTGTGACCAGTTGGCACATCTTCATCTTTATTAACATGGAGTGAAATAAGTGTTCCATCACTATATTACTTTTATTTAAAAATAGTCTGTTATGTTAGATTTCAAATGAACTGATATATTTTCTATGCGTCATGTGTATATGAGATATATAGATATTTTGAGGCACAAATCATAGTTATTTGGCACATGGCACATTTTTCGTTCTGATTTCTTTGTTTTTTGTTGTTGTTGTTTTGTTTTTTTGCAGTTTTTGGCCGGGGCTGGGTTCGAACCCACCACCTCTGTCACATGGGGCCAGGGCCTTACTCCTTTGAGCCACAGGCACTGCCCTTTCCTGATTTCTTTGACCTCATAACTCATCAGTGGGCCAGTATAACCATATGCATCTTAAGGAGAAACAGATTTTTTAAATCATGAAGGGAAACATTTGTTTTTGAAACTTAGACATAATACAGGATTTCTTTTAAAACAGAATTGCTTTTATTCATAAAGTTATGTGGCCCTTCAAGAAAAACTTTCAAGTAATGAAAAGAATGTGATAACTAAAGTTTCAGTGAAACTAATGTTCATTCAAAAATTTTTAAGTGATACCCATACTTGCTAGCATAGTTCAAACTCTCAAAACTGTTTTGACCTCAATTTTAGATCAGACAAGTCATAGTTTTGTTCCATAATAATCCTTGATAAACATCAATTGAACTTTTCATTTTTAAATAAATGTAGGAACATTGGGGCTTTCTTTTATGCTTCCTGATTTTCCCTTCCAGAAAAGGAGGCCAGTATATTCTATTGAGTATATATATTTAGAAGTGAAAATGAACGGAGAGAAATAAAATGAATTAGTGGAGCTACAGCACTTTCTTGTTAATGATGCATGAATATCAATAATCATATAAGGTAGTAAAGAATGTTAACAAAAGCAGTAGATTTTCCAAAGGTTAGACAGGATTTGTACACATCAGAATTCAGACAGATATAATTATTCAAAGCAGAGTTAATGAAATTCTAATGAAAAGACTTAATCTAAATATGAGTGCATGGATTTTGCATAAAGAAGAAAAAATGAACATGGTACTTCCAATTACACTGATTTTTTAATAACTGGAATTTTTATGGAACCAAACTGAAAGTCATTTGGTGAATTTGGTTTATTTAGTATGAAACTAGATATGACTGTGTCATAAGGAATGCTAATACATTTAAAGAATAGATAACAACCAAGACCTCCAAATATCTGATTCTCTTTCGATTCAATTTGTGGTAGTTTCCTGTATGGGAAAATTATAAAATTTCTCTCTGTATTAGAAACTATTGCTCTTACGATGTTATAAGAAATTTGAATATTCAAAATTTATGAAACATTTTTCTAGAAAACAAGCTTATAATTTCTCTGTTATGTCAAAAAAGTTTTTAGAATATTTCTGTGTATCATAAAAATTCACAGGATTGTCACTTAGCTGTCTCAGTTCAGCTAATCTGTACTACTTCTGTTACCTATGATGAATAGATGCTATGTATCAAGATAGAAGAAATTAAATCCTTGAATAGATCAGACTTCGATAAATATATTAAATGTATAATATTAATCTTTTAGAGTTTAACTTAACAGATATAGGTGAATTAATGTCAATAGGTAATTGTAATTGAAAGCATTTTAAGAAACATGGGCATCCTCATTTATTTCTTATAATAAAAAGATGAAAACTTTTTTAGAAGATTACTTAATTATCAGTATTTTAGGGCAGCAAAAATTGCAATATTTTTCGCCTTCAGATTTTTTCCTAAAGTAATAAGCTATACCTTTATATTTCTTTCATTGCTATGTTCTCATTTACTGTAATGGTTTTAATTCTTTTTTATTTCAAAGTACACATATGTAGGTATTACAAGAATACACAAGTTTTGATTACATAATTTTCTTTTGTACATTTCAGGTCAAAATCATAAGGGTGCCTTTTACCCAGAATGTGTACATTGTACCTGTTAGGTGTGAATGAACCCAACCCCTCTGCCCTTCTCCCACCTACTTGACACCCACTGTTGAGTTTTACTTCCGTATGTGCACATACAAATGTTAATCAGCTAGTTCTAATTTACTATTGAGTACATATGGTGAATTTTTTTTCTATTCTTGCGATATTTCACTTAGAAGAGTGGTCTCCAGTTCCATCCAGGTTGTTACGAGAGATACTAGATCACCTTTTCATTTTTACGCCTGAGTAGTACCCCATGGTATACATATACTACACTATATTTTTTAATTTTTGTTTTTTTTAAGATTAATATGAGGGTACAAATGTTTAGATTACATTATTTTCATTTCTAAGGTAAAATTCAAGTGGTCGTTGAGCCCTTCACCCAGAGGTCATGCTGAATACCCACACATAATGCACAGTAGCAGAGAATCCCCCAATCGCTCTGCCTCCTGCCCCTCCCCCTTTCTCTCCTCTCCATCACTATAATATACTCGTGTTTTTCTTTTGATATCCCATTTTATTAATCCACTTATATATTGATGGGGATTTGGGTTGTTTCCACATTTTTTGTAATTGTGAGTTGTGATACTATAAACATTCAAGGTGCCAGTGCCTTCAAGATAAAATATCCCCTTTTCCTTTGGATAAATACCTACTAGTAGGATTGTTGATCAAATGGTAGGTCTTCTTTTAGTTCTTTGAGGTATTTCCATACTGCTTGTCATAGAGATTGTATTAGTGCATAATCCCACCAACCGTGTACAAGTGTTCCTTTCTCTCCACATCCATGCCAAAAGTGGCTATTTGGGGACTTTTTGATAAGAACCATTATCACTGGAGTTAGATGAAATCTCGTTATAGTTTTGATTTGCACTGCCGTGATGATGAGAGATGATGAGCATTTTTTCATGTAGTTGTTGACCATCAGACATCTTCATTTGAAGTTTCTGTTCATGTCTTTTTCAAATTTTTTAATGGAAGTGTTCGATTTTTCTTGCTTATTTTCTTGAGATTTTTGTAGATTCTGGTTGTCATCTCTTTATTGAATGTATAGCATGCAAATATTTTCTCCCATTCTGTGGGTTGTCTGTTTACTCTTATTGATTATCTCCTTGGTTGTACAGCTTTTGAATTGGATCAGGTCCTATTTGTTTATATTTGTCGTTGCTGTGATCGTTCTTGAGGTCTTCTTAATAAATTCAACAGGTATTGGGCTGGTATAAGGCAGCAGGCCCTGACTTTGGAACTTGGAACATAATAAGTGAAACAGAATCACCTACAGAGTCAACTTACAGTCTGAAGAGCCCCATCGCTTTATGCCTCCAGTAAATAAGGATGGTGAGGAAATTGTGGAAATCAGAACACAAAACAAAATTCATTTTTCTGACACATTGACATTCTATATTTATTTATTGAGCCCTGTAGTATGTAACATTTCACCCTGAACTTGAATCAGTATGGCAGTACTGAGTGTGGCCTCATCATGGGAGCCAGCCTATATCCCTCCACATTCTGCTTATTCCCTTCCATGCTGTGTGACTGTACACAAATCACTTAACTCCTCTGTGCTTCTATTTCCTCTTTTGTAAAATAGAAATTCCACTCCCTACCTCACTGACATATAATAAGGGTTAATGTATTCATATATGTACCTGGCACATTATAAATGCTGTATAAATGTTATCTATGATTATAACTATCAGTAGATTTTACAAAATACTAGACAATTAAAAAATGAAAAAAAATCTTTCCCTAAGTCAATAACTGTAAAAGATTTGCCAATACTTTTTTCTGGAATCCTCATAGTTTCCTGCCTTGGGTTAAGTTTTTTATTCATTGCGAATTAATTTTTGTAAACTGTGAGAGTTACAGATCCTGTTTCAGTCTTTTACGTGTGGCTATCCAGTTTTCCCAGAACCACTTATCAAATGGGGATTCTTTTTCCCAGTGTATGTTTTTATCTGCTTTGTCAAAAATCAGTTGGGAATGTGAGAATTATTTCATCTCTGGGTTTTCTATTTTGATCCACAGGTCTGTGTCTCTCTTTTTGTCCAGTACCACGCTGTTTGGATTACTAGGCCCTTGTAGTATAGCTTGAAGTCTGGTAAAGTGATGCTTCCCACTTTGTTCATATTATGGAAGGTTGCACTGGTGTGGGTGAACATTAGGGAAGTTAGGAGTATGAGAATACAGTTTGATTGATATAATAATGAAATGATTGTTCTAAAGTTTTGTGATCAGTGTCAAGTATAATGATAATTCGTGAGGACATGAGCCTCCACAAAGAAGTAGATTGGTGGAAACAGACATACAAACATACGATACTGGGGTCCTCATGAGACAGTTTGGCATGAACATTAAAACACTTCAGGAAAAAGTCCTGCAAAGGGCCTGGCTGAGGTCAGGGAGGGCTTCAGGAAAAAGTAGTACAAGGGCCTGCTGAAGGCAGAAAGGATACCAGAAAAAAGGTCCATAAGGGCCTGGCTGGGGCCTGAAAGGCCTTGGGAAAAGGCATGAAATTGCCTGGCCAAGCCTGACCTATTACCTACAAAGACTCCATACCAAGGACTTTGAAGGCAGTGAGTCATTACAATATTAACTAGAACAGCATATGCATCTGACTCATTGAAAAAGAAAAACTAGTTCTTGTGAGTTGAGAGAAGAGGAATCAGCTTCTTTCTCCCCAGCTCCTGATATGAGTGGGGCATCTACTTATCTGCCCTGAAGGAACCCAGAGGGTTAACTGGGTTGCAGCTAGCTTCTAAGTTCATGTTCCCTTTTCTTTTGTTTCTGTAATTCTGTGAATGATTGATAAGCATTTTAAGAAGTAAAAGTAATGAAAATGGCTAAAGGGTCATCAGGTGGATAATGAATGGAGAATTAGGGCATGAGAAACCACAAGGACGATGTATACTATTGTGGTTACAAACATCAGTTTGCTGAGTAAAGGATAATAAACGTAATAAAGACTGAGTGTATCGGGAGTTTGGGCCCAGCTCTGCTTCTTGCTTTGGGTACTGTCAGACCCCTCAGATCCAATCTTGACCGCTACACTTTATCTCTACATCTCTATTTTCCTTCACTCCAGGCAGTGGGTGAGAACCACCGGGGTGCTGGGGCTAGTCCCCAGTACACTGACTATTAGGAATTTTTTCTGGTTCACTATGAACTGCAGAACTATTTTCCTTTAGATTTGTGAAAAGATCATTTTGTTATTTTAATGGAAATTTCATTGAACCTGTACATCACTTTGGGTGGTGTAGCCATTGCAACAATGCCGATTTTGCCAAATCTTGAGTATGAATTCCTTTTCATCTATTTACATCCTCTGTGATTTCTTTCCTCAGTATTTTATCATTTTCCCTATAGAGGTATTACACTTCCTTAGTTAAATATATTCCTAGGTACTTTATTTTTTTGTTGCTACTGAGAAAGGTGTTGCACAGCTTGACTGTTGTTGCTGTATGTGAAAGAAGCTACAATTTTTGTACATCAGTTTTGCAACCTGAGACTTTGCTGAATTTATTTATGAATTTCAGGAGCCCTTGGTTGATAGTTTGGGGTTTTGTACATATAAGATCATGTTATCAACAAAGAGCAATAGTTTAAGCTTTTCTTTTTCCATTTGGATACCCTTGATTTCCTTCTCTTGCTCTATTGCTCTGGCTAGGACTTGTAATAGTATGTTGATGAGAACTGGAGACAGTGGAAATCCATGTCTGGGTTCAGTTCTAAGTGGGAATTATTTCCATTTTTTCCTGTTCAATATGATGATAGTTATGGATTTGTCACACATGCCCTTTATGATTTTGAGGTAAATATCATTTATGCCTATTTTGTTAAGCATTCTTATCCATAAAAGGACACTGAATTTTGTTGAATGCTTGTTCAGCATCCATTGAAAGGATCATATGGTTTTTATTTTTTGCATCTGTTTGTGGTGGATTACATTTATACATTTGTGTATGTTAAATCATTCTTACACGTCTAGGATGAAGCTCACTGGATTGAGCTGAATTATTTTTTCATGTGTAGCTAAATTTGGTTTGCTAAGCCTTTATTAAGAATTTTTGCATATATATTCAGAAGGGATATTAGTCTGTGGTTTTCTCTACTAGTTGTGTCCTTTCCTTGTTTTGGTATCAAGGTAATACTAGCTTCCTAGAATGAGTTTGGGACAGCTCCTTCTTTCTCAATGTTAATGAACAATTTCTGTACTATGGATATAAGCTCTTCTTTGCAGGTTTGGTAAAATTCATGTGTGAAATTGTATGGTCCAGGATTTGTTGGTGTTCAAAGATATTTTATTGTTGCTCTACTTTTGGTACTTGAAATTACTCAGTTTTAATGTTTACTTATTCTGGAAAATCTGTTCATGCCAAGTTTGAACATGGAATGATTAGGATGTGGCATGATCAGTCCGCTCATTTCAATGAATTGACACCAGTTGCTCTAAGACTTACCTCTGACAGTCATGGAAATAATTTCAGTATGCATATAGTTAGCACATTCCCTACCTATGGCACAACAGCTAATGTTTCTTTAAATGGTATTACAATCAGGTTGATAGAAGATTTGTCTCAAAAGGAATTTCCAAAAATGTTCCTAAAACTAGATTTAAGAATTCAGTTATTTGAAAAATGTGATACTTAAATGCCATATAACCTTCTTCTAAAAGAGATTTCTGTTTACATATAGGTTAAAGTGCCAATAAATATTTTTATGAGGAAAATAAGTACATTGATTGGTATATAATAAAAAAACTTGAACAAACACATGACCAGGCAGAGAAGAGCATGAAAAGTGAAAAGACAGAGGACAGTATGCTGCCTACATCCTTAGAGCCCTGTTCAGGACTGCAGCTGGTGCTAGATCATATATGCTGAGACACAGCATTCCAGTCTTCAGAGCTGTGTAGCCAGCAATAATTACTATATAATGTATCTCATTTTTATTTAAATTTCCTATATGCAAAGTAAAATATAATTAGCTGAAAATGCCATGTCAAAGAAGTAGAATTTTGGATTTTAAATTTTGTTTCAGGAAGTTATATCCAAATTATTAGTCAAAACATGAGTATATTATTAGTGTCTTTTGTCTCTTCATATCTGACCATTCACTTAAGTTCCTTGCTATCTATAAGCCATAATGACTATGTGTATGAAGCAGTCACATGAATTTAGGAGAACAGAGAACATTTCATATGGAAGTAATGAAGGGCAAGAAATAATAAAGACGAAACATTAAAAAGATATACTGAACAACTTAGAACCATTTTTTGTCTAAGAAAAAATGATGAGGACATACATCAAAACTTTTGGGAAATCACACTTCAATGAGATGCAGGTGTTTTCTAAATATTTTGAAGCTGAATCTCGTTATAAAACAACCACCTTGATTAAACAAAAATAAATAACAAAGATAACCCCTACAATTTGTCTTTTACCCAACTCTGTCCCTAATAACAATAGCCACCTTCTCTAAAATCTTACAGATATAAATTGCATATCAGTAAAAACAAAGGTAATTGCATCATTACCCAAAAATGTCATAAGAAATATGTTTGCTTTAGATAACATAGAGCTGTCTTTACTACAAGGGTTAAAGTAACTAGTGGAAATAAGAAAATATCATGTAAACTTTATTAAAAACAACATAGTTACCAGTACAGTATAATGCATGCAAATCACAACAAACTGTGTAACTTGAGCTGTTGACTCTCCTACTTAGTGTTAAACCTACTTTGTTAGGGGAAATTTCACATTCAGATTGCCTCCTGATTGATTTTTCTTTTAAATTGGTAAAATATTTGTTTTAAATGAAGAAAATAAGAATGTGGGTTTAAAATCGAAACTAAATTCTGAAGTATCTTTATCAAACTCAAATGAGCGTATATTGTCATTCCATTGATCATAAGGAGTGTGCATCATGGGTTTGGTCAAGATATACAAAATGTGGTAAAACATCTAATTATACCATTTAAAAG
This sequence comes from Arctocebus calabarensis, assembly GCA_963573935.1. NCBI lineage: Eukaryota > Metazoa > Chordata > Mammalia > Primates > Lorisidae > Arctocebus > Arctocebus calabarensis. Next base: position 12,119 of record CAUYON010154450.1, read on the forward strand.
CTAACTCACACAGTTCTGTGAGTTTTTTTTATGTCATAAGTAGACAAGATATCCAAAGTAGAATTATTGTTTTTATAGCATGTGAGAATTATGTATAAAAGTCCTAGGTTAGAGAAATTATAAAGAAAGCATAAACTGACCAGCTTACAATTTTTACTCGTCTTTCTGAGGGATTCATTCCGGCTTCCCAAAATCCGTTTAATTGCATTCGTTTAAAACTGAGTATGGGCTCAGCGCCTGTGGCTCAGGCGGCTAAGGCGTCAGCCACATACTCCTGAGCTGGCGGGTTTGAATCCAGCCCAGGCCAACAAACAACAATGACAGCTGCAACCAAAAAATGCCGGGCATTGTGGCAGGTGCCGTCCCAGCTACTCGGGAGGCGGAGGTGGGAGACTCGCTTAAGCCCAGGAATTGGAGGTTGCTGTGAGCTGTGATGCCACGGCACCCTACCCAGGGTGACAGCTTGAGGCTGTGTCTCAAAAAAAAACTGAGTATGATCTTGTCATAAAAGGCTAAGCAGTAATAGATGGCTATGTTAGCATGCTTATCATCTTAACTTCCCCAGAGACCCTGCCACTGAAACCCTCAGCTGACCTCATCAACAAGCAGGTGGCAGTTGATCAATTCAAAACAGAGTTACTGGGAGAAGAATTTCAATTACAAGGATTTTGCTGCCCATTGCATAGACAGAAGAGGGCAGAGGTCATCTATCTTTCTGAATTTGTGTGCCAAGTAGTATTTATTTCTTGCTTCTATAAGGAAGAGGGAAAGAGACACTACTGGGAAATTCCAAAAGGATCCTGGAGCTGCGAATTCTCATCATTTCGAGCGCTTGGATGCCAGTTAGGAAAGTGTTGATGCAGGAAAAGAAAGTAGTGCTCCCTTATATCTCACAACTTTCTGGAGTTCCTATTAAAATAAGAACTCTGCGGACAGCCCTGCCTATTTGACACCTTCATTGTCGGCTTAAATTCTCAGGAAACTGGCATTGAAGACAGCAAGGAGTTAATATCTGAAATTTGGAGTGGAGGAGGGCTGAATAGGAAGGTCTGTGCCAGCCAAAACTACTGTCTGCCTCTTGAACCTTAATCAGTATGAGGGGAAAATGTGTAGGAAAGTTCCTTTGTTATGCATAAAACAGATAAGGAACACCCTGTGAAATTCCATATTTAGATTTCCAAAAAGCTTAGAGTTAAAATTTAAATGCCGGTTACAAAGATGATCCTTTTCACTTAGGGCAAAACTACCTTCCTCAGGATGTCAGACCTCTCGGTCTTCCATTTTAAATTCACGTTGTTGATATGTGTGTATTGCTTATTATGAGATGTTTCTAACACTTTTTGGAAGAAGATGGCTTGTAAATAACCTTTGTACTAGATTTATCACCAGGATTTTTTAATACCATTTCAGCCTTCTTTCAGCTATAGCTTTGGAGCTATATTATAGAAAATGTTTTATTATTAAGAAGCTAAAAGAATCGTTCCTTTGTATATCTATACCAGCACACTGTCCGTGAAGAAACGATGATAGTGACGACTGAAGACACGCCTTTGGAAATTTCTTATGTGCCTTCTGCTTATCTCACTGAGATCACTCATGTCTCACAAGTACTATCAGAAGTGGAACAACTTCTCAATGCTCCTGACCTCTGTGCTAAAGATTTTGAAGATCTCTTTAAACAAGAGGAGTCGCTGAAGGTAAGTAAACAAAGTAAAGTTCTTTTATTTAGATGTTACAAGATGATCACGTATAGTTCATTTATAGTTGATCATTTATAGTTCTTAAAGTACTGACTTCAAATGGATACACAGTGAAGCCATTTTGACTTCTACGTGGAATCATTAAAAGTATAGGATGGTTTTAGAAATCTTAGGGGGGAGCGAGACAAAAACTAGAAGAGGCACTTTATAGTATTTAATGCTGAGAGAATGTCTAAACAAAGGAATGCAAAAAAAATAATAGCTTTCACATCTACTCAGGAAGGAACTACCATACAAAGAAGTTGTGATAGAGGAACAATTTATTCTCAACCAATCCATCACATCGTGCATTGATTGTGTTTTATATTTTCCATCTGTACATATTCAATTAATATCAACACCCATATAATATGTGGCATGTAATTGAATAGAAATCAATCTAATATTTTCTTTAAAACTGTCGGTCAAAGTCAACCAATGAAATCCGGCTCTTTTGAAACCACTAACAGCAAGTTATTGAATTCTAAACTAAGACAAGTTGTGAGGAGGGAATACGCTATGAATTTTAGAAGTCAGTATCTAAAGATAAATGAATGTAGCATCAAGAAAATGTGTGTCACAAGATAATTTTTGCGATCATACATTTCACACTCAAAATGAAATATTATATTTTAGCCAGAGCTTAGTATTTTCTAATGCAAACAGCATAGGGTTATAGACAGAAGATGAGTTTGCTATCAGCAGCACATATTGGCTAAAGCATTTTATACTATAAATGACTTCTTGAGAGCTCATTCCATATCACATTTGCCTATATAAGTATATGAATTAGATAAAGCCATTCGTTTGTTTTGGCAATTGGTGTTGCAGTATCTTGAGTGAGTTGACTTTAATGTCTTGCATTATATCAAATAAGCTATAAAATTACACAGTAAAATAAAATAGGGGATACACAGATCTCTGGAACTAGTCCATATATTTCAATAAAGTGTTATTTCTTATTCTCTTTGAAGTAAAAGTCAAATAACTTATGAGTAGAATACAGGGAAGAAAAGAAAGCTAATCAATTGATAAAGGAGACATGACAGCATTCCTGTCATTATTCCCATTAGCTGATTTCTTGTGACAGCACAGTTTGTAAGTTCATCATGTCCTTCAACATGTAAATCACTACTAATGAGCTAGTATTCATTCCTTTCCATGTTCACGCACATCTGGGTCATGAGAGCAATGACCCTGAACTTATTAAGTTGCCCGTTGAATATCTCTGTCTCCCTAGCTATTGACCTAGCACACTCAGAATGTAAGGCCCCTGGCTCCACTCAGAACTAATCATTTGTTCATCCTGATACATAGTAAGTATTATGTTAGCTGACACCAATTAAAACAGTATTGATTACTGTGGTTTCTAAGAAGGTGTTATCGCAGGTTTAATTTAGCTGGATTAGTGAATCCTCATGAGATGCAGTTGTGGGCATAATTTCATCTCCCTCCCAACAAATCTCTTGCAACAGACAAATGGGCTTCCTACCTTTGTGGACTTTCTGAAGGGGGATAGTTTTGAGCTCAGACTTTTCAATGAATATGTATTTCCTCTTAAAGGCATTCATCATTGTCATTACCCAGTTGTAAAAATAGAAAAGCAGTGAATAAATTGTACAACTGCTGGTTGGGAAGATTTGAAATTAAATTGTGGTTGACTTTATTCCTGACAGATTAGCATGAATCAAATTATAGAACTATAGTAGGTATTGCTGTAGTTTAGCATATACATTTCTTAAACGTGCAATACAACACAATATATAATACTTTAAAATAATTACTTTCTGAACAAAACATAACTAAAACAGCACATACAGCTTCTATAGACATATTGAATCGAATAGGTGCCTAATCATTTTGACAGGGAACATGCAGATAAAACACATGCTTACATATGGAAATCTGTGTCTCACAACTGTCACACTAACAAAGGCATAACAAGAGATGAATGAGAAACATAACATACTAATAATATTTATTCTCATTTCAAAGCCAATATTGGCATTGTTGATTTATTATGATGGTTTACACATAAACATTAAAAAATATTCATTACTGGGGCAATAGCATTATAATTTTGAAATAAGTAAAATTTTGGTAAATTTTAAATCATATTAGCAATAACTTGCACTTTATTTGTAAGAAAAATATGTTGTCTCAATCATATCACCAAAATATAATTATTATGTTAAATGTTAAAAAAAATTGCTTCAAAATAGCTCATATGAAAGCATGAAGGTAGGAATTCTTAGCATCACAAGTTACCAAAACCTTTGCTCTTCAGAGTGTTAAATATTTGAAAGCTTGTCATTACAGCAGAAATTACCCAGTTAAGAAGTCCAAATGAAAGGATTTAACCTAATGCTTCCAAAATGCCTAATTTTACCGAAAGTGTCAGTTTCATTGGCGTATGAGACACTCTTGAGACCTCACCTATATCCTTTTTTTTTTTTTTTTTGAGACAGAGTCTTACTATATCACCCTCGGTAGAGTGCCATGGTGTCATAGCTCACAGCAACCTCAAACTCTTAGGCTTAAGCAATTTTCTTGCTTCAGCCTTTCAAGTAGCTGGGACTATAGGTGCCCGCCACAATGCCTGGCTATTTTTTGGTTGCAGTCGTCACTGTTGTTCAGCAGACCCAGGCCAGGATCGAACCTGCCGGCCTTGGTGTATGTGGCCGGTGCCGTTGGACCTGACCTATATCTTTACTTCACTCAGCACCTCTTGCACTCTGGAAGCTGCCAATTCCAAGTGTTTGTGATTGTGTTAGAGCTCTCTCTAGTCATCAAAGCCCACATGTCGGATCTATTAAGTACAGAGTATAAATATCTTAACACAGTAATTAAGCAAACGAGATGAGGTATATATTAAGCAGTGTGATGTAAACACTCCTAATTCTATATGAAATCAGCACATTGTACCCCATAAATGCATTAGTGCATACATGATCTATGCATTTATGATTTAATAAAAACAAATCCCACAAGTTTCAGGGAGGAAGTTAAAGTTCTGCACGCCCCCGCACCCACCTGCTCCAGAAATCCTCAAGCAATAACATATGGGTTTTGGTGAATAAACACCACTACTCATTCATTCCTTAGTTGAGGTATATCTGAAGCATGATTGATGCCAAGACTCAAAATTATGAGCCAAGATTGAGACTCCATTGCACATAATCAAAATCTCCCTCATAGTCTATTGTTTGCTAGCTCCTTCTCCCTCCCACATCCATTCTCTTCCCAGAGCTTCCTAAGATCATTCTCAAGTAAATCATTTGCATGCACATTCTTGTTTTAGCATCTGCTTCTAGGGGGACTATCTAGGATAATTTTGAAAAAAATAATTTCATATGTACTGCGTAGTCTGTGTGTAACCAAAGAAATCCTCAGAAATTCTCCATATGAGATGGAGCCTGTGGCTCAAAGGAGTAGGGTCCCAGCCCCATATGAAAGTGATGGGTTCAAGCCCAGCCCCAGCCAAAGACTGCAAGAAAAAGAAAAAAAAAAAGAAATTTGCCATATCACTTGGTGTGGATTTCCCCCAAGTGATGCCACCTCCCCTCTCTAAGGAGAGCCTTAGTCGTTCCATTAGGCTTTGCATTGTTAAAAGTTAATTTTTAGAACAAACATAAGAGCATAGCTTATAATAAGGATGACAATTAGGCATTATCTTTTGCATTAATTAGAATTAACTTATATAGGCTGTTAGATAATTTCAATTACTTACGTATATTAACTCATTTAACCCTCCTCACAAATCTATAAAGTATCTATCTAAAATTATGCCCATTTTATAGACAATGAAACTGAAGAAATGCAAAATAAATAGGCAAAGTTGCACAACTATTACCGATGAGAATATTTTAACCCAAGCAACGTAGCTCTAGAATCTGTGCTGTTATCCACCTTTCATGTGGCTGTTGATAGGGTGTTATGTTGAGCACGGAGAGGGTAAATTTGAACAAAGAAAGGTATCATGATTAGTTCATAGAAAAATATCCTGGATTCTATTTCTGGATAATTCTACGCTAACTTAAAAAATTCTGTGAAAGAATGGATGAATGGGTGGAAGGGAAGGATGAAGGAAATAAGGAAAGACATAAGGAGCAAACTAAAGATGGAAGAGGAAAAATGCAAGGAAAGAGAAAAGGCAATTCTCTCATGTGAACTGGTGCTAATACAGATGCGCTGTGTGAGGTGGATAAAACGTGCTGGGCTTTTGGTAACCAAGAGGATGGAGATTAGTGTGGAAATATTAAGAACTCTCCCAGGTGTGTTGGCAGGAGAACTGGCCCTAATATAGAATTTAAATAGGTCAAAAATGAAGGTAGCCCTTATTTAACCTCAGCAACACAAGAGAGAGCCGATAGCGAGCTTAGAAAGTCAAAAATGGTACGAAGCAAAGTTGTTCGAGTCTTCTTCAGCTGATTTAGGTTTTAGGCATGACTCGTAAGACCTAAAATAAATTGTTAGAGCAAGCAATAACCTAAAAGGTGAAGATTCACTCATTTCAAAGCATTTATCAAACTTTTACTATGTTTCAGGCACTGTTCTAAGTGCTTATACAACAGGAAAAAAATGGACCCCTGCACTCTTACAGGTTTTAGTAGCGCAATGGAAGGCAAAATGTAAGCATGGAAACAAAGAAATGTAAGCATTGTGTATTGCAAGGCGGTGCCTAATATATATAAAAGAAAATAGAGTCTAGTAAGGCAGTATAGGACAACGAAAGGGGTAGGCATAGGAAGAATGGCAAGAGGCATGATTTTAATTTTAAAGAAGGTAGAAAAGACCTTTGAGCAAAGATTGGAAGAAGGTAAAGGAGTCAGCCTTGGTTATCAGCCTTGCTGTCTGGGTAGAAGAAGTAGAGCAAAGGTCCCAATGTGGGACTGAACTTATCTCGATCAAAGAATATGGAAAAGGCCAGTATGGGTGAAGCGGAATGTCCCAGGGGGAGAGTACTAGGGATTATACTCATATGAGTTATAGGGGTCCAGATGGTGAAGGGCCTGGTGGGCCGCAGGAAAGACTACCTTTCCCTCGGACTGAGATTGGAGCCATTGTAGGTTTTTAAGCAGTTGAATGGCATGATCTGATTTATGTTTTTAAAGGATCACATGAAACCCTGGGTTGAGAGTATAACTGTAGAGGACCAGGAGTAAAAGTGAAGAGTCCAGTTGGAGAAGAGATAGATGCTGGTAATTTGGACTAGGTTAGCAGTGAGAGGATGTCAGATTCTGGAAATGTTTTCAAATTAGAGATAGCGGATTTATATGTGTATTCACAGAAAAATTTAAGCATCAGTGTATAAAGACGCATTCTCGGTAGATGTGGGACTCAGGAAAATTTTGGTATCCTGTGAATTTGGCAGATGATCCCCTGAGGAATGTCAAATTTATTCTCTGATATTTTGGTCTTCCATACATCAGTCTTGCCTTGAAGTAGGGGAAAAAAGAATTGGTAGCAGAGATTTTTTAACACTCTGTTCAAGAGCTTTCTCCTTTGGAATGTATTTCATAACATTTAAGCACAAATTTAGCAATACCGATTATTTAAATGAAGACAAAACTATACCCTGAGCTAAGTGACTGCTTATCTATTCTGGTATTAGAGAAATTAGATAATAGCAAGAGACAGCATATATACAAATCTAAGGAAAATATTGGAGGGAAAATAAAAGAATGATTGTCTATATGCATATTGTAATATAGGGGCATGGATTTGTTTAATAATATTGCAATTTAATAATGCAGCAAAAGGATATTGCATTTATTCTAAATTAAATAATCATAGATTGTATACAATCTGAAAGCAAAATTTGATTACAAATGCTTTTTGAATTATATTTAAGTTTTCTAATAGAATAGTTTGGTACATGAAAATATGATTTTTATTAATGTACTGCCACATTGTAAAAATGGAGTTTTTCAGACTATAAACATTTGGAATAATAGAATCACTTAGTGATTTCACTGAGGAATATCAAGGTTTTTTCAACTAACACATCATTTCATTTATAAATACTTGCATAATTCCTGTTTTTCAACTGTTTTTATAATTTGGGATGTATTTGCTTGATTTGCTACCTATAAATTCATGTATTACTTTATAAGCACTAATTTATTAACTATAACTTAAACCCTACCTAGATCTTTTCTATGCACATAGTACCTTATTTTTCATTTTCCTTATAATGAAAAGATTATGGATATTTACTTCATTGTTGTCAAGCCCAACTCGTATGCTCTTGGGCATAGCTCTCTTTTAGATTTCATACATTCCTCTTTTTGTAGGAAATGATTCACTCTTTTCTCCCCACCATTACTTAGCAGTCCCAGCAGTTGTCCGACTGTGACTCTCGTGCTGCAATTTACTCCCAACTCTGCCAAAATGTACTTTAAGAACTCACCCTTTCCCTTCTCCCAGTGAGAATATTTTGATAACCCCCATCCTATAAATTAGGAAAGGCAGAACCTTCCATATTAAAACTTAAAAGTCATGAAGCTGGTAGAAATTCTGAGATGGCAATAGAGTTATAAGGAAGTTTTTCTTCTATTTATGAGCAATTCAAGCTATGTTTCAACCAATTATGGTGTCATTTTTTTGATCAGTGAGATATAATTACCTACTCATTATTTGTGCAAATACAGGGCATCATCCTATGGAGAACGTTTTGGCCAGAATATACAGTTGAATTGAGGTAGTATTTTTTTCTCATGTGCACTATAAACTATGCAGGAAAAAAAATCAAAAGGTCAACTTACCATCGAGCCATTGAAAATAACTTTTAAAATTTCTTTATAAGTTCTTTAATGCCTTTTGATTGAATACTCTCCCCAACTTGATCTGTCATTAATGTAGTGTCTAGAAACTGCATGGGACACAATGAGTATAAGAATTAGATTTAGATAGGGTGTTGCTTTCACCTGTCAGATAAAGATAAATTCCAGAGAGTGAAGATGAACTGGAGTTTGAGTCTTTGGTACTCCAATTTCTCTTTTTTTCAATTTTAAGATAGATCTGCTCCCCAACAGCTCCTGTCACAACAGCTACTAATGGATTTCTCTAATCCTTTTTTCTTAGAGATGAAAGTTGTGTGCTTCTCTGTTAACCAAGTTACAAAGTGTCTCGAGGTATTTTTGCTACTTAAAACTGCTTGAAGCTATTATCTTCACCTTCCCAAATAGGAAAACAATAGGACGGGGTTTCCTAGATCTATAAACACATAAACATGCTTTATAGTGTATGTATACCCATTTAACTGCAGAGCTACATTTAGCAAGCAGGTGATATTAAGTCATCAACAGTAAAAAAAATAAAATTGTCAGCATTCATAATGATTTTAAAATGAACCCTCTACCCCTTCTGATCTGTTCCCTACAATGACCATTATTTATCATATTTATAACCAACAGGAAGGAATAAAATAGTGTCTCGTTTTTCTTTTTCACCACTGTATCTACATCTCCTAGATCAGTACCCGGTAAGCACTTGGATAGTACTCAGTGGACATCTATTGGATCTATGAGTTATGGTCCAGTGCAGCCAGAGGTGGACTTAGTGATAGAAAAGGACAGAGCAGTGTTTATCAGTACCAAGAATTAAAAAGTAAACAAAATTAATCTCTTTTATATTATATCCTAACCCATAAGGTTAAATCATCAGAAACATGAAACTATGAAAACTCTGTGCATGTATAAGCATGGCGAAATTTGGTCTAGCCTTGTCCATGCTAAATTTTAGAGCACTCCTTTATGAAACTGTGTGACAGGGAACCCGCATGGAATTACAATATTAAAAATATTTTTTCTTAATCACTGAGCTTGCATTATATGGTCATGACAAGCAGGAGCCTAGAGAGTTTGCCAAATACTGTGTTTGAACCTATAAAAACTTAGATTTAGTCATCTAATCTGATTTTCAGTAGTTGTGTCCATGGGAAAGTCACATAACATTTCTAAGTCTGTTTTCTTAACATTGACGTGAGATCAATAAAAATATTTGTCTGAGCCTACTCAGCAGTACTATTATGAAGACAGAATGAAATTATGTAGAATTATGTAGAGAAATCTTTTAATTTTTATTTTTTTTATTTTTTTGTAGAGACAGAGTCTCACTTTATCGCCCTAGGTAGAGTGCCATGGCGTCACACTGCTCACAGCAACCTCCAGCTCTTGGGCTTAAGCGATTCTCTTGCCTCAGCCTCCCTAGTAGCTGGGACTACAGGCGCCCGCCACAGCGCCCGGCTATTTTTTTTGTTTGTTTTGCAGTTTGGCCGAAGCCGGGCTTGAACCCGCCACCTTCGGTATATGGGGCCAGTGCCCTGCTCGCTGAGCCACAGGAGCCGCCCTATTTTTATTTTTTTTTGAGACAGAGCCCTCAAGCTGTCAGCCTGGATGGAGTGCCGTGGTATCACAGCTCACAGCAATCTCCAATTCCTGGGCTCAAGCGAGTCTCCTGCCTCCACCTCCCAAGTAGCTGGGACTACAGGCACCCGCCACAATGCCCGGCCATTTTTTGGTTGCAGCC
>CAUYON010154459.1:0-16200 GCA_963573935.1 Arctocebus calabarensis
GCGCCTGTAGTCCCAGCTACTCGGGAGGCTGAGGCAAGAGAATCGCTTAAGCCCAAGAGCTGGAGGTTGCTGTGAGCAGTGTGACACCACGGCACTCTACCCAGGGCGATAAAGTGAGACTCTGTCTCTAAAAAAAAAAAAAAAGTTCCCAAGTACTGGCTCAGCACCTGTGGCTCAACCGGCTAAGGCACCAGCCATGTACACCTGAGCTGGATGGTTCGAATCCAGCCCAGGCCCGTGAAACAACAATAACAATGATGGCTGCAACCAAAAAATGGCCAGGCGTTGTGGTGGGCACCTGTAGTCCCAGCTACTTTGGAGGCGGAGGCAGGAGACTCACTTGAGCCCAGGAATTGGAGGTTGCTGTGAGCTGTGATGCCTTAGCACTCTACCCAGGGGACAGCTTGAAGCTCTGTCTCAAAAAAAGAAAAAAAAAAAAGTTCCCAAGCACAGATTACATTGCCCTTGGTAAAGATGAATTTGGTTACATATTGAGCTGGTTCCTGAAATTCACTTGAAAATTCTTGAAGTCTTCAGCCCAGACCCAAAGGGTATCATTTTGCAAGCCACTACAAGAGTTATAGCTTCTGAAGACATAATTTAAACAAAGATTAGTTTGGGCACTGGAAGAATCAAGCTCTTTGGAGTTTAGAAACTGACAAGAAGCAGCTAAGCTACTGAAAGATGAGAGTCTTGTGGGCATTTATCTGATGATTTTTTTTTTAAGGCAGCTAGATTAACTACAGTCATCATTTGAAATCTTTCTCTAAGAAAGCAAGGCCTTCTGAAAACATTGCTTTTGGTTTCTCTCCCTTCAAGCTGTCAGTACTAAAAAGGAAACTTATAAAATACAAAAGGCAGTTTCATTTAACGGCATTGTGTTTAACAGGCCAAGCTGCTTTTACACACACTGAGCTGCCTTCAACAGGATGAGAGCTGCTGCTAAGCTGTACTTTAAGATTAAAGGGAGAAGTTACAGGGTGGGGTTAAGTACGCCTCCCCCATAGCCTTAAGAGGGCTTGGTGCTTCAGTGACATTCCACTGTTCTAATCACTTAACATGAGGATGTTTTGGCTTTCTCATTAGGAACCAGCGGTGCAGGAGAAAGAGGTCAGGGGCAAGGGTGGAGGGTCACAGGCTGTCAGCCCTGCTGGGGAATGCTCTGTTGGTTCAAGGCAGAGCCTGCCCCTCACCAGCCTGGATGTCGATTCTCTCCTCCTCCTGCCCTTCCTAACCTCTGCCAGCCTCACCTTTCCCCAGGTCCCTAGTCTTGATCATCAGGAAGATCCAGGCCAACAAGTCATAGAGTTATCTGAGAAAATGGTTCTTGTAGGTTCTGGTTTTCAGCAATTGTGACAAATGGCCAAACCATTATGTTCCTATGGTCGATTCCTGTGCTCGCTAGTATCTTGCTCAGGAAAATGCCATCAATGATCCTTCTGACGTCTTTAGTGATTAGATATGGCTATTGCTGGCCTGGGAAGAAAGGAAAGATGGTCCCTTACAAAATTTTTCTCACCGCTACTCACTCAGAAGTGAGGCAACATCTCGAATATGAGAAAAACACAAAATCTTTACTCCAACAGTAAGACAAACAACAACAAAAACCACACACACACTGCATTCAGCAAACAGTCTTTCTCACTATTATTTCAACACTACTTCCCTTGCCAATTTTCTGAGATTTTGAAATGTAAATAGAGTTATTCTGGGTCTCTTCTATTAAATGCTTAATCATTTAGTTCATTTCCATAAATTGGCCTGAATTCAGTCAGAACTTCTTTCCTTTTTTCATAACCACTTTTCAAGAGAGTAGCCTAAAATTCCTACGAATCATCAAGTTGATGTTTTCTCATGAGACCAGGCCAAATAAACAGCCCACAAAATACATTTCAGTGGTTTGAAATTTTCATCTCTATCTTTTCTTAGTTCAAAACAATTGTTACAGGTTGCAATTTATTTGCTATATTTTCTAATCACTAAAAATGAATCATTTTATTGCTACATTAACATTTACCACTTTATACATATCTTATTATGGTAAGAATTTGAATGTACAATGAATTAGAAGCCATCTACCTTTAAAAATGTACAATAATAACAAAAAATAGGTCCCAATGTTACCCACCAACATGGCCAACTACAAATTACTTTACAGGATTGGCAAAATGTATCTGTTTTTCTTCAACGTGTGTTTCACTATTGTTGGGGACAAATGTGACTTTTACTTGAAAGCCACATTTCAAATTGTTTACAATGTATTTTGTTAAGTGAAGTAAATTAAATTTCACATTCACCAATTCTATTTCTCATCTATAACAGAAATCTTTAAGTAAAAAGTATTTTTAAACATTTTAAACACAGATTTTGTCATGCACTATAAATTTTATGTTATATATTTCACTAAACTGTTTAAAACTTTTATTTCTGAATATTTGGATAATATGGCTATTTGGAGAATTATCAAATTTAACAGAATAAATTCAGGTATATAAGAAAAGAAAAATAAATTGCTTTAATTTCTGCTTTTATGTATTTATTTATTTATTTTTGACACAGTCTCACTCTGTTGCCCAAGATAGAGTACTGTGGTGTCAGCCTAGCTCACAGCAACCTCAAACTCCTGGGTTCAAGTGATCTTCCTGCCTCAGCCTCCCAAATAGCTGAGACTATAGGAGCCCACCACAATGTCTGGCTAATTTTTGCATTTTTCAGTGGAGACAAGGTCTGGCTCTTGCTCAGGCTGGTCTCAAACTCCTGAACTCAAGGTATCCTCCCACCTCAGCCTCCCAGAGGGCTGGGATTACCCGTGTGAGCCACTGAGCCCTCTGATTGCTTTAATTTAGTTTTAAAAGTTTCCACACTCATTAAAATAGATGGGTTCAAATCTTTGATAAAAGCCCAGCCAAAAGAAAATGGAAGCACTTAATATGAATTTTTCTCTAGGCGTAAGAGAAAAAGAAGAAGAGAAATGCAAATCTTAAAATGAAGTTTCCATGTAAGTGATTAATTTTTCTTGAGTTTCCCCAGGCTCTCTCCATTGCAAAGGCATCATCAAGAGCTATTTTCTCACCATGAGATGAGTACCAAACCCTTGCAGCGACACTGAACAAGACTTTAAAAGGAAAAAAGCAAAAGGCACATTCTTGAGCACTTTTAATCACTGTAATTCTGCCCCAATGGGAGTCGGTCACCCCACACAAGCTTCCAGCCTACAGCTCTCTTCACTAAGACTCTGGAATGAAAAAAAAAAACAAAACCAATTTGTTGGTCTGACAAAGTAAAAATATCAGACAGTAAATTCATTTGGGTGAAAAAATACTAGGGAGAACAATTTGAGTAGAGGGGAGTGCAACTGGTATCACTCTGTTCACTTGAAGCAAAGCATAAACGAAGCAACCAAATGCTGAGGAAAGAAAAAGCATCTCTTGGACAAACAAATCTTTACAGCAGCAAATGTGGGGAGCAGATTCCCTAGGTAACCGGAGACACCAGTGAAACTTACAAGGGCTCAGGTACCATCACATCCAGTGATTTCCCAAGGAATGATTTCAGAATAGAGGGAGGGAAACTTTCCCAGCCCCCAGCCCTGAGATGTACAACTGTGTCCCACCACTAGGTGGCTGGCTGCAAAGGCTGCAGGGGAGTGGGGGCTGTTTTCCCTTCTTCCTCCTTTCCAGGACCACTGCTCAGCCTGGAGGAAAGCCCTCCTCCAGTCCCCACCCTGATTCAGTTCGCTAAAAACGTCAGGATGGGGGTAAAAAATAATTCAGATCTTAGAACCTGAGGTCACCGAGTAACAACCTCTCCTAAAAATCTCTTCACACCAAGTTTTCGTAGGGGGAGATGAACCTGCGTATTTCATACTCTGCTGAGGTTTTCAAAGCACTGCCTCTCTTCGGAACTTTCAGAGCAAATGTTCTGGGTGACTGCTTTAGAGCGACAAGTGACCATGAAAGTAGATGTGAATGCCGAGTTCAGTTGCTGCGAGCCAGCCCACGGTGGGCTGTGTATCACCTACCACACCACAAGGTGATGGAACGCGCTGGATAAACATGAATCGTTTTATTGCTGGCCAGAAATTCTTCTTTCATTCATCAAAGTGGGTGAATGAAAATATTAAGTAAGGCATTTTTCAAGGGCTCTCACCAAATGTCCTTCTAAAGTCAAGCCCTTACTTAGTCTGCCTTCTACCCTTAATATCAGATAAAGCCTCCTCCCCTGAAAGGGAACCCCCCTCCTTTTATAAAAAGGCTGCACACCAAAGCTCAAATCTTGTAACATCAAAAGATGTTACATAGATTCTGGTATTTCTAAATATATATGTTTACACACACAAAAAAACAATCACTTTAGGGAAGCATCTAAGTTTCTCCCTCCCCTCTTCCTTTTTTTTTTCTTTTTTTCATCTCAAATAGGAGTCAAAATCTGTTTATACGGTTTAACTTCGGATCTTATCCATTCCATTTAGACGATATTTCCTGCCAGCTAAATGCAGGAAATCTAATGATTTGCATCCAAAACATATCTAGGCACCAGCATACTTATATCTTTCTTTTCTTAACTGAGCCAAAATAAAACCGTTTCAGTTATCTCACCCCGTAGGGAAAAAGAAAAGCCAAAAATCTGAAATACTGGATTATTTTCCAGGTGATTTGATTATTTCATTACTCTATGAACAACCTAATTCCTCAAAATCTTACTTTGCCTTAAAAAGACTTCCTTCCACACAATGGGGTTTCCCTAAGAAACATCCCAGCGGATGGTTTCCAGCAATAGTCTTATCAACTCAGCCTGCGCAAAGACTTTGCTTCTACTCACCCCCACCACCCCCCCGACACACACACCAATTCACACTCACAGAACCATCCCAGGCCGACTCAGGAAAGCTATTTTATTTGCATGTTTCCCTGTCCCTGCCTGAATGAATGCTTTTCCAACTGACCTTTCAAACAGCTGCCGAGATGGCACGATCTGCAGGGTTAGAGCTGGAAATCAGGAGATATTTAGCATCCTAATCCCCGCAACCTTCTCTGCCTAAATCCAGATTCTCTGAGCTCAAGGCAGGAACCGTGAAGGGTTTGCAGAGCAGCTCTCCTAAGTGTCCTGCTCGCGATCAACTCACTGACTGCGGGCATCCTGCACACGCCGCCCAACACCGCACCCTGGCCGGCGGCGATTCGCCGGGCACGCACCAGCCCTGCCTCTTACCTTCTCTGGCTTTCAGCAAGACCGTGTTGGCCACGATGTTTTCCAGCTCCATTGACAGTCGGCGGTCAGCGAGGGAGCCGGCCGGCGGGGCTGTCAGCGACTGGGGTGCTGCTGCCGCTGCTGCTGCCGCTGCTCAGGCTGCCGCCGCTGCTGCCGGAGCCGGGAGCGAGCAGCCCGCCCCGCTACCGCATTATTCCTGCTCTGAACCCTCGGAGTTTTCCCCTCTGCAAAGAGGAGCCGCCGCCGCCGCCGCTTCTTCCTCCCTCTGTGTCCCCCCTCCCCCCTCCCTCAACACTTTCCCCCCCCACCCCCCACCCTCCGCGTGTCTCTGTCACTCCATTCTCCTCCCCTCCGGCTCCCTCGGATGCTTTAATGCCTCGGATGTTTCTGCCTCCCCTCCGTCCCTCCCGGGGGTGTGGTACTGGCAGACTGGGCGGCCGCACTGCGCAGGCGTCGACCGGGACGCGCCTCCCGCCTCGGCGCTCGCGGCGCGGGGCCTGCTGGGACTTGCAGTCCTCCGGACCACGCGGGACCGGGACTGGGCGGGGCTGGCGCGCGGCCGCGGGAGCTCTGGACACGCCAGGGACGGCTCCGCGAGCGAAGGCGGGCACGGCCCGGCTGCCGGGCGAATCACAGGCGGCTCAGCCGACCCGGACGTCCCGGGCTCCCGCTCGCCCGCAGAGAGTCCGGGAGGCTGAATGCACAGGCCACTGCCGGACCGGAGCCAGGGCGAGGCGGGAGAACTGTCAGCCCGGCCGCGAGCCGCAGCCGCTTCCTCGGGCCCACGGCGGGCCCCCTCAGTCCCGGACTGAGACCCGGGCGATGACGCGCGCCCAGCACTGGTCGCCGTCTCCCTCTCACCGCGCCAGGTTGCTGACAAAGGTGTACTTTGTTTACTCAGGGGGCGCGAACGGGTCTGCGAGTCGGCGGCGACCCGGCGCAGGCGGCCGGCGTTGGTGGCCGCGTAACCCGAGCGCCCCCCGGCGGCCCCGAGACGTGGGACGCAACTCCGGTCTACGTGGACGGGGCCCAGGCGCCTGGGACTCTGGGGTCCCAGCGTGGGAAGCGGCTAACTTTGTCAATAAACTGGCTTCCAGCAAGCCGGGCCAGCATGTCCACAGTCCTTACTGCAACCGGACTCATACAGATTAAGTAATAAAAGCGCAGGAGACCGCCCGAGTCTTTACTGCTGGGAGCATTACCGAGTAACAGCCCCGCCAGCCCCGAGCCCGCAGGGAATTGCGTTTTCAAATTCCGGTCTTACTTTATCTTGGGGCTCTTAGCTCTTCCACTGTTAATGCTTAGAACATCAGACTCTAGATGTGTGCCCAATCCCGTTTCCTTGCTTCCTCCGAAGGCTCCACTCCTGGGATATAGGCTTTCTTAGGTCACCAGAGGTCTAGACGGGTGTCCTACGGGCTGGGGGCAGGGCAGGCTGGCCCCAAGGAACAATGAGGCCTTTGCCTCCTCTGCATCCTGCGGGCCGGATATCCGTTCTGAAGCGGGCTCTGGGCCTTCTCTGTCCAAAAGGAGGAAACCTTCTGTCCCCAGGGCTGCCAGGAAGTAGCAGGGAGGTGCCAAAACAGAACAATTATGCGTTAGAAGATATAAAGAAATTAATAAACTTTCCAGGCCTTGGAAACTGGGATCGTCAATGGTTCTAACAGCCCAGGATTGGCTTATTTCCTGGTGGAATATAGCCCTGACTACTACTTCCTAGTGTCTGGATTTGGATCGAGGGCCTCCCTGGTCCTTGTTATCTGCAAAATAGGGCCAAAACAGTTTGTCAGAAGAAAAGAGCTGCACGGATAACTTCAAGTACCTTCCACTCCAGGAATTATTGTTCTAACCAACAGGCGGCTTCGTCTTTGCCTAGAGCCCTAAATTGTGATGAAAAAGTCTCTCTCAGAGAGAGACTCCTAAAGCTGGCAGCACCTCAGAACTCACCAACAATGATCACCTACCCAAGTCTAGGGTTTGATGCAGCCCAAAGTTTGTTTATTTGGCTAACATAAAAAAAAAAAAAAACCTAACAATTTGAATGCCTTTAGATGACTTGTGCTCCAGAATATAGATCACCTAGGGATCTTGTTAAAATGCAGATTCTGTTTTGATAGGTCTGGAGTGGATCCAGAGAGTCTGCTTTTCTGACAAACTCCAGGGTTCTGTCAATCCTACTGGTCAGTAGACCACACTCTGAGTTGTGAAACTTTGCCGTTACCCATAATCCCAATCACTCTCTGCTGTCTTGTGTTCAGCCCAAGTCACCGGTGATTTTTCTCTATCTAGTCTCTGTAGACATTTAAGTTCACAATCCTGGAAACCTTTGCCTGCCCCCGTCATTGTACAGATGTGAAACAGACACAGAGTAAGTGAATTCACATGGTCACTTAGCCAGTGTGTGTTAGCCTATCTACAGAGTGATGCACCCTGCCTACAAAATAAACAGGTATTTGTGCCCCTATGAGGAAATTCAGACATTCCAATGCAAGAATAGATACTCTGGTTTCTCTTCAGATTGTATAAATCTTTACCCTTTTACCAATACAAGAACAGAATGATAATGGTTCAATGTACTCAACACCAACTGTGAGCCAGGCCCTGTGCTAAATGTTTTACGTGGATTATCTCCTTAAACACGACATCCGGATGAGGTAGGAAATGAAGGCCTATTTTATAGATAAAGTCACCAAGTTAAGAGAGGCTTTATAACTTGCCTAGGGTCACATAATTAATAAGTAGAAGACCTGGGATTTGAACCCAGCAGTCTGACTCAAGAGTCTGGACGCTTAATTTCTGGCTGGCTCAAACTGGACCGCAAAATTGGTTGTAACTGCTTTTACAGAGAGAACTGGTGTGGTAAGAAGACAAAGCTAGCAATTGACCAAATGATTAAGACTTAAGTAAAGGGTTTTGCTAGTCCACTCTATAATGCCACCATTATAAATCATTCCTTCCAATTAACTGGGTTAACAACTCATGGTCCTCTTGAAAAATGGGTTTGATTCAAGGAACAGTAGTCTATTAAGTATCAATAGCTAAGTAGGGAATCATTGACAACTGAGAGAAAGAATAGAAGAGGGGGCTCGGCGCCTGTGGCTCAACGGGCTAAGGCGCCAGCCACATACACCTGAGCTGGCGGGTTCGAATCCAGCCCAGGCCCACCAAGCAACAATGAAGGCTGCACCCAAAATAAAAAATGGCCAGGCGTTGTGCCTATAGTCCCAGTTACTTGGGAGGCTGAGGCAGGAAACTCACTTAAGCCCAGGAATTGGAGGTTGCTGTGAGCTGTGATGCCACAGCACTGTATCCAGGGTGACAGCTTGAGGTTCTGTCTCAAAAAAAAAAAAAAAAAGAATAGAAGAGGGGAGGAAAGGGTGAGGATGAGTGGGACAGGAATATACAAAAGACAGACACTGACTTCCAACTCCTCTCAGGATCAACTGAGCCAAAAATGCAAAAGAAACATAGAATCCTCTCACTCTTCTGCCACCACCTGTATTGTCCATGAATAAGGCTGTTGCATCAGAGGTCTTGTAAATAGAAATCTGCTATTCTGGAAAACCACAAACCTATCTTTGTTCTAAAATACAAATTCTTTTTGCCTGAATAATCAAACTGGATTTTTCCAGGATAGTGCAGGAACCACAGCCATTCCTTGCCTCACCATACAGCTTTCTTGTCCCCAGGAAGCAGCTGGAGACAGCATTCATTCTCTCCTCCTTCAAAGTATCCCCTTTTGTGCCAGGCACAGCAGGGAGTACAAGGCAACTTCCCAGGCAGTGCACCTCTGGGAAGGAAAGCAAACTGGAGGCCAACTACCTGTACACAATGGAATAAGGGCCATTGTAGAGACATGAACAAAAGAGAGAGAGGAAGAAGTGATTCCAGGCACCTAGGAAGACTCCAAGAGAGGAAAATGTGAGCTGAATGAAAGAAGGGTAAGAGACTTGAGGTTTCCAGCTAACATTCCCTTCTCACTGAAAAATCTGTGCATTGATGGACCCTCAGGGATTAAAACATTTGAGGTAAAAAATTTTGCCATGCTGTAGACCATTGATTACTCTTCTGTTGTTTTAATATTTTGTTTTAAGTCATCTCTCTTTAAAAATTTTTTACTCAGGCTGGGCACAGTGGCTCATGCCTGTAATCCAAAGCTTTGAGAGGCTGAAGTGGAAGAATTTCTTGAGGCCAGAAGTTTGAGATCAGCCTGGGCAATATGGCAAGACCCTATCTATACAAAAAAATAAAAATAATTAGCTGGGCGTGATGGTGCACCCCTATCATCCCAGCTGTTTGGGAGACTGAGCTGGGAGTATCACTTGAGCCCAGGAGTTTGAGGTTATAGTGAGCCATGATCACACCACTGCACCCCAGCCTGGTGTGTCTAAAAAAGGGTGGAGAGTGGGGTGGTGCCTCTGGCTCAGTGAGTAGAGCACCGGCCCCACATATCAAGGGTGGTGGGTTCAAACCTGGCACCGGCCAAACTGCAAAAAAAAAAAAAAAAAATAGCTAGGCGTTGTGGCAGGCACCTGTAGTCCCAGCTACTTAGGAGGCTGAGGCAAGAGAATTGCCTAAGCCCAAAAGCTGGAGGTTGCTGTGAGCTGTTATGCCACAGCACTCCACTGAGGGCAATGAAGAGAAACTCTGCCTCAAAAAAAAAAGGGTGGGAGCTTTTTATTCATCCTAACAAACAATATTGTAAAGTGTGAGAAGTGGTAGAGTTATCACACTATAAAAAACTGACCTTCAGGGAGGCGTCTGTGACTCAAAGAAGTAGGGCACTGGCCCCATATGCCAGAGGTAACAGGTTCAAACCCAGCCGCAGCCAAAAAAATGTAAAAAACAAACAAACAACAACAAAAAAAACTGATCTTCATACAGTACTTGGAGGTTTTGCAGCCTTTAGTTTCAAGATGAACCAGCTGATCTTAATAAATCTGTTGGAAAGCTTCACTCTGGTATTGCTGAATGATTGTTACCTATAGACATCTAAACAACCAGGTTAGCAATAAGACTTTCCAGGATCATCTGTCTTGCATCAATTCTCAATTACAAGTTCAGAAAAGAGATTCCTACTGAAATGCACATGCCTACTGAGTGTCCCAGCCACACGTAGTCACCAAGCTCTCAGTACCACAGCAATTTAACATAGTCTTCTTTAATGAAAAGGAAAGTTCCTCTTGCATGGTGCAAGAGCCCCACATTGTTACAGAACTTAATGAGACAGCTTTTTCAGCCCTTCCACAGTCCCTCTCTCCAGTACAAGACAGGTACTATCTAAAGACTTTGTCAGGAAACTGAGCCTCGGAGAATTAGGTTTGTTGCTCAAGGTCAACTGATAAGTGAGTAGCAAGGCCAGTTATTTTATTGTCTGTTTTTCCTACTAAAAGGCGTGAAATGTCATTTTCATCTTTTGATTCTCTTCTCTATAGACCTAGTATGTGCCTTACACACAATGAGCTCTGGCAATATTTGCTGCCTTGGACCATGTATAGCATGACTCAACCCCACCTGGGCCTTTGGGATGCTAGTTATACCATCCTAGTTAACTATCAAAATTCCCACATCCCTTCCAGGTTATAGTTTAAGAGGGAAAATTAGGGGAGTCTAGCCTCCTGGTATCAGAAGTCAACACGTACAGAAGACTAAGTTTCTCAGTTCCTGGAGCTTCTAGCTCTCTGATTGTTCCCCTATTCTCAAATCTGGCTGTCTCTGGTAGTGACCCAGTAGTTAAACTGATCAACACAATTTTAAAGGAAACTAGGCAGGCCAATTTCAATTCCACTTTTAGGCCGAGTAAAACACAAGATGTTTACCCCCCAAAATGGCACACAGAAGTTGGGCATTTTTTGTCTGGTTCAGTGCTGAACAATCAATAGATTTAAATGGAGAAAAAGATGTTCAAATTGGCAAGGAAATTACACAGGAAAAGTGTAAGAATTAATTCCATACTTTCAGAGTGAAGGAAGGAAAAATAGCCTCTTCTCCAGTAATTTACTTAAAAAACCAATGGTTTTCTGTTAATGTAGATAAAGAATCCAAACCATCATTTGTGGTTTTTATATGACCAGCATCTGTGAAGTGATGACAAGACTACAGCCAGTTATTTGTTTTGCATGGTAGCCTATAATGGAATGTGGATACAATCTTAACAAAGTAGAACTGCATCTTAAAAGAAGAGGAGGAGGTGAGCTGAGCTGAATCAACATCAAGAACCTTTGTAAGCAGATGACTCATAGGTGACATGGGATTGAGCTCCCAGGGTTTTAGCACTGCTGCAATGACATAAACTATCTTGCTCCAGAGACTCTGGGCCTAATTATTTTTGAGACTAGAGAATGAAGCTTTTATGGTATGTGAATATTTAATTGACCCTATAAAAGGAAAACATATATTCTCCCTCCTTGAAATCTCAGCTAACCAGTTATATGCTAACTGAAAGCTAACAAATACTTGAAAAACGTAATGCTCTGTACGGACTGATATTTTTGACAATTACATAAAATGGAATACAGTCTATAACTTTCCCAAATGATTTGCAGCAGCTTAATTCCCTCATATAGTAAGTAGCATCTAGAGCAAAGATGTGGATTGACGCACCATAGAAATGAGCTTGTGCAGGAACTGGCAGACGTGGTTGGAGCACTGGCTCCGTGCAGCTGCTGTAGTCTCCTCCATGGAGAGAGGACGCCATCTAGCACGGACCTGGAGCGCTGCAGCCAGCCCCCAGATGGTAAAAGCAAGTCTCAAGCTCCACATTTTGGTGGTCTAAAATGGGTCTATGAGTATGTGAGGCCAGTTTATATACAATGCAAAACAGTTTCCACTTACTGCAAAGGGAATTCTGTTCATGAAGTGATTACTTGGTCACAGAACATATCCATTACTTATATTTCAAGCGCCACGATCCCCACGTGCTCTAGGATCCGATTGGGATACCAAGGAGTCTACTCCCCTTCAGGCTAAATTGGACTTCTCTGTGTTTTCGGGGAGGTAGGAGGAAAGTTACCCTGGAGAGACACTAGTTATTATTTGTCCTAGTACCTTAGTACCTTAGAGCTGCTAGAACAAAATACCTTAGACTGGGTAATTTGTAAATAATAGAAATCTACTGCTTGCAGTTCTGGAAGCTGGGAAGTCCAAGATCAAGGTACCAGCAGATTCAGTGTCTCAGGAGAGCTCTCTGCTTCACAGGTGGCTCCCTGTTGTTCACGTGGAGGAAAGAGTGAAGGAGCTCCCTCGGGCCCATTTTATAAGGGAACTAAATCCCCTTCATGAGTGCGCCAACCTCATGACCTAGCCAACTTCCAACAACCACATCTCTTAATATATCAGGAGGGCCTGAATGGGGGAAAAAAAGCAAGATCCAGAGCGCTCCACAAGGTGTCCTTCCAGGTGAGCAGATCCTGTAATGCGGAGGAAGAAGTATTGCAAAGAAGGGAAATGGTTCCTGAGAGGTCCCTATGGAGCTAGGAAGGTGATAAAATCTATGAACAGAACAGCTCACATGCTGCTTTATGTTTGCCTTGTTTGCACTATAATTTCTGTCTATTATTTCTAAGCCTTTAGTTTAAAATGATTGCCATCTAAGCTTGTATTTGGGGCATAAAGAGGAAGGCATGGGACCATCCTAGGCCCCAGGAGCATGTATAAGAAGGTCAGTGGCATCCCAGAGAAGCTACTGGAGCAAGAAAAAGAGGGGGGCTGAGAAGCCCAGAGCAGTCTTTGTAATGGGGTAGATATCCAAGGTGAAGAGCATGTCTAGAGTCCACAAGGACAACTGGAAAGATTCTTCCAAGAGGTCCTGGGAATGGGGGCTGGTGAAAGTCTATCTCATTTGATAAGCTGAGTAAGCAGTGGCTTTAGTTGTTCAACTTTGGAATATCAATGTTTGTGACATTTTTGGTAGTAGCAATTGACTCAATGTTTTTGCTCCACTGGCCAAATTCTTATTGAAATCCTAAGCCCCAATGTCATGGTATTGGGAGGTGGGACCTTTGAGGAGTCATGATGAGCATTGAGCCTTCATGAATGGTATTAGTGCTCTTATAACAGGGACCCCAGGGAGCTCTCCCAACCTCTCCCCACCACACAAGGATGCAACAAGAACACAGCAATCTGCAACCCAGAGGAGGGCCCTCACCAGCACTTCCTATGCTGTCTTCCCGACCTCAGACCTCAGACCTCCAGCCGCCAGAACTATGAGAAACAAGTTACTGTTATTTATAATCCACCTAGTGTATGATACTTTGTTACAGCAGTCCGAACTAAGACAGCATGTCAAAGCAAAATCCAATTACGGAAGGTACCAGTATTCAATCATTTGTTACCTCCTTTCTTTGGCATTTTTTGAATGACTATTAAGTAAGAAGCATAGTTAGGCATCATGGGAGACCACAAAGATGAGTAACATTTTCTTTCTTTCTTTCTTTCTTTCTTTCTTTCTTTCTTTCTTTCTTTCTTTCTTTCTTTCTTTCTTTCTTTCTTTCTTTCTTTCTTTTTGTAGAGACAGAGTCTCACTTTATTGCCCTCAGTAGAGTGCTGTGGCAGCACACAGCTCACAGCAACCTTCAACCCCTGGGCTTAGGCAATTCTCTTGCCTCAGCCTCCCTAGTAGCTGGGACTACAGGCGCCGCCACAACATATTTTTATTTCATTTCGAAAAAATTTTCTATGAAGACGAAATCTCACTATGTTTGCCCAGGTTGGTCTCGAATTCCTAGCCTAAAATTCCCACCTTAGCCTCCCAAAATGCAGGACTACAGGCATGAGCCACTGCACCCAGATAAGCCCTTTGTGTGTGTGTGTGTGTGTATGTGTGTGTCTGAGTCTCACTTTGTTGCCCTTGGTAGAGTGCCATGGTGTCACAGCTCAGAGCAACCTCCAACTCCTGGCCTCAAGCAATTCTCTTGCCTCAGCCTACCCAGTAGCTGGGATTATAGGCACCCACCACAATGCCTGGCTATTTTTAGAGGTGAGGTCTCACTCTGGCTCAGACTAGTCTCAAACCTGTGAACTCAGGTAATCCACTTGCCTAGGCCTCCCAAAGTGCTAGGATTATAGGCATGAGCCACTGTGCCCGGCCAGTTTTTCATTTTTAGTGGAGACAGGGTCTCACTCTTGCTCAGGCTTGTCTCAAACTCCTGAGCTCAACCAATCCACCCACCTCAGCCTCCCGGATAAACTCTTTTATTTATAAGCTTCTAGGTGCTCAAGATCGAAAAGTCACACATCGGGCGGCGCCTGTGGCTCATCGAGTAGGGCGCCAGCCCCATATACCAAAGGTGGTGGGTTCAAACCCAGTCTCGGCCGAACTGCAAAAACAGAAAAATAGCCAAGCGTTGTGGCAGGTGCCTGTAGTCCCAGCTACTCGGGAGGCTGAGGCAAGAGAATTGCCTAAGCCCAGGCTCTGTGAGCTGTATGACGCCACGGCACACTACTGAGGGCAATAAAGTGAGACTTTGTCTCTACAAAAAAAAAAAAAAAGAGTCACACATGGAAGAAATTGGAATAGAAGACAGACCGACATGAGAAGACTGCTAAAAAAGAATATTTTAACCTGTTTGGATGCAGTATGGGCAGAATCCCCCAGAAACTCCACTTTCAGTCACTGTGAAAGGAGTACAAACTGGCACAGTCTTTCTAGAAGGTGGTTTAGTGATACATATCAAAAATCACAAAAACACATATAACCGTTCGTCATAGCAGTTTCCACTTCGGGAAAAACAGCCCAAAGAAACAGACAAGAATGTGTGCAAAGATTTCACTACAAGGATATATAAAGATTATGTTATTGCTTATCATATGAAGAAAAGTTGAAACACAAATTTCCAAGAATATCAGATTGGCTAAGTAAATTCTGGAACAACTCTTCAGTGATATTCCTGCCAAAAATATTTAACCTGAATCTAATCATGAGGAAATATCAGACAAACCAACTGGGGACATTCTGCAAAAGAGCCAGATTGTGTTCCTTAAAAATGCCAAGGTCAGGGAAAATAAAGGATGACTGAGGAACTATCCCCATTTAAAGGAGACTAAGGGGACAAGAAAACTGAATACCGTTATTTTGGATTGGATCATGGGGGGGGCAGTGGGTGGCTACTATAAAAAACATTGATGGGGGCTGGGCGCAGTGGCTCACACCTGTAATCCCAGCACTCTGGGAGGCTGAGGCAGGAGGATCATTTGACCTGAAGAGTTCAAGACCAGCCTAAGCAAGAGTGAGATCTTGTATCTACTAAAAATAGAAAAATTAGCTGGGCATTGTGGCTGGCACCTGTAGTCCCAGCTACTTGGGAAGCCGAGGCAGGAGGATTACTTTGAACTCGGAATTTTAGGTTGCTGTAAGCTATGATGACACCACTGCACTCTAGCCTGGGAAACAGAGTAAAACGGTCTCCAAAAATACTCCTTATTGCTATTATATAAGAGAATGTTCTTGGTCTGAGATTAAGGGGCTTTGAAAAAGTGAATTAGACAGCTATTCAATCTGCAAAGTAAGATAGGCATCAGAGATGATTAAGAAACAAAACATGGGCTCAGCGCCCATAGCACAGTGGTTACAGTGCCAGCCACATACACCCAGGCTGGCAAGTTCAAACCCAACCTTGGCCAGCTAAACAACAACTGCCACAAAAAATAGCTGGGCATTGTGGTGGGTGCCTCTAGTCCCAGCTACTTGGGAGGCTGAGGCAAGAGAGTCACTTAAGGCCAAGAGTTTGAGGTTCCTGTGAGCTATGACACCACAGCCCTCTACCAAGGGCAACATAGTGAGACTCTGTCTCAAACAAAACAAAACAAAACAAATCATGATTTAGTGAATAGTACAAAGCAATGGTAGAACTTTTTTTTTTTTTTTTTTTTTTTTTAGACAGAGCCAAAAACACAAACCCAGGGTATAGTTCCATAGCAAAACAACAAAAAACAAACACCAAAACGTGGGCTAAACCGAATAAACAGCCACAGCCACCCAAATAACATGGA
>CAUYON010154464.1:0-19809 GCA_963573935.1 Arctocebus calabarensis
AAGAAGAAGAAGAAGAAGAAGAAGAAGAAGAACATCCTCCTCCTCCTCCTCCTCCTTCCATCTAGTAGGTGTAGAAATTTCCCAAGCATCACCAAAGATTCAGGCATACACCTACTAGATGGATATTGAACCCCAGGATGATCCAGGCTTCTTGAAGACATTAACAACTTCTTCTTCTTCCTCTTCCTCTTCGTTCTCTTCCTCCTCTTCCTCTTCTTCCTCTTCTTCCTCTTCTTCTTCTTCTTGTCTCACTTTGTCATGCTTGGTGGAGTGCCATGGTGTCATAGCTCACGGCAACATTAGACTCTTGGGCTCAGGTGGGTGATTCTCTTGCCTCAGCCTCCTGAGCAGCTGGGACTAAGGTGCCCGCCACAATGCCTGGCTATTTTTAGAGACCAGGTCTTGCTCTTGCTCAGGCTGGTCTTGAACCTATGGGCTCAGGCAATCCACCCACCTCAGCCTCCCAAAGTACTAGGATTACAGGCGTGAGCCACCGTGCCCAGCCTTCCTCCTGCTCCTTTCTTTTTCTTTCTTTCCTCTTTTTTTTTTTTAGAGACAGAGTCTCACTTTGTTGCCCGTGGTAGAGTGCTGTGGTGTCACAGCTCACAGCAATCTCCAGCTCTCGGGGCTTAGGTAATTCTCTTGCTTCAGCCTCCTGAGTAGCTGGGACTACAGGTGCCTGCCACTACGCCTGGCTATTTTTTGTTGCAGTTTGGCCAGGGTCGGATTCGAACCCACCACCCTCACCCTACATGGGGCCAGTGCCCTACACACTGAGCCACAGGCGCCACCCTCTTCTTTCTTCTTTCTTCTTCAGGGATACCTATAATTTGTATGCTTCATGTAGCCTAATAGCTCTCTAAGATTGCTCTGCTTTTATTCTCTTCTTTCCTGGCTCCTTAAATGACTCAGTTAGCTCAAGAGCCTTGTCTTCAAGCTCTGAGATTCTTTCTTCTCTGGTTTGATCTGTTCTTGAAACTTTCTACTACATTTTGAAATCCCCTGAATGCCTCCTTCCATTCTTTTGTGTGTTTGTTTGTTTGTTTGTTTGAGGTCTTGGCTGGGTCTGGGTTTGAACCCACCACATCTGGCATATGGGGCCAGAACCCTACTCCTTTGAGCCACAGGTGCCGCCCACCTCCTTCCATTCTTTAAACTTAGTTGTATCCTTTCTAATTTTGTACAGATTTTTGGAGACTATCTTTCACTTCATTAATTTCTTGGGGCATCTTTTGGACTTCTTGTTATTGGGCTTTTTCAGCTCTGGGCTTTGGGGTTAAAATGACCTATTATCCTATTAGGTATGCAGGTGAGTTAAAATTTTAGTGAGGACACTAGGTGGTGTTACAGTATCAGCAAAGACAGCTACATCTGGCTATGAAGATCTGTTGCTGGAGTTTAGGTTGCCCAGAGGAGCAGGTGAAGGAGAGTGTGGTGAAAAAAGGCAGGGTTTGCACAGGGGATCGCTGGGGCATAAAAGCTGCATGAAAACCTCTGCCATCCACCACAGCTCCCTGTGGGGGTGAAGGTGACAATTGGTTGTGAAAGAGTTTGGGGCTGGGCTTCCTGGTCCTGTTCTTGAAGACCTGGGGGACTGGTGCCCCTGGTGCCTAAAGGGTATGCTGGATATTCAGGATGTTGCAGCCTAGTCCTGGGACCAGTTAGGGAGTTAAGAATCTTTGCTTGAGTAGGAATTATGCCTCAGTAATCCAAGTGGGACCTGGAGATTGAAAGGGACTATGGGGAGGGCCAGACCTCCTCTGTCTGCTTTGTGGAGCTGCGGGACCAGTCCAAAGATAGCTGCCCAAGTTTGGACGATGGAGCCAAAGCCAGGGGGCTGGTAAACTCATAGGGCCTCAGAGTCCCTGGGAAGCCATGCAAAGCGGGGTCCACATAGGTGTCTGCAGACTCAGGGTTTCAGCAATCTCCATGCCTCACCTGTTTTGTGCCAAATTGGGGTAATGAGCTATGTCTCCCCAATGTTCCTTAGGCCACTGGGTCTTCTGCTGACCTGATCCCACAACCAGACCTGCCTTTGCTCTTTAAAGGAAGTAACTGGCCACAAGTTGTTGGCTCCATTCCAAGGAAGCCAGAGACAGACCACTTCCTCTCCAACTCTCCCTAAAAGGGCCAGTCTTACTGCACCCAGCATCCACTCCACATTCTGTCTGGTGGGACAGACATATTTATCAAAGAATGGGCCCAGGCCCCATTTCACCCCCACAGGGAGCTGTGGTGGATGGCGGAGGTATTCTAGCAGCCTCAATCCCCGCGCGATTCCCCACGCAGGCTTTCCCTGCATCACCACACTCTCCTTCACCTGCTCCTCCTCTATGCCTGCCTCCCTTCTTACCTTTTCTGCTCCTGGTGCCTCATGCTGTCACTTTGTGCCTTCACAATGCTGTTTCTGAGAAGGATAATCCAGATGGCAGGGCTCGTCACACTTTCCTCTGACTTTCTGGGAGAAGGTGGTGGGAAGATGCCTCTAGTTTGTCATTGCCCTACCCTAATTTTGGAAGAATTAATTTAGTTTAAGATTAAAAGAACAAAAATCAAAATAACTCCACTCACAAAGTATGTAAGAATGGTTTCCTTCCCTTTAACACTGCTACTTTCAGAGCCTTTTGACTGAAACAATGTAGAATAATTCATTGGATTTTTTAAAAAAACTAACCTTCTTAATGAAGAAAATCAAAGTCCTAAACTAATGTGAAAAAAGATATTAAGAAAAATCCTCAAAATTTAAATCTTTGATATTTCAAAAGGGAAAACGGAGAATACATGCTTGCTATATAGAATTATGCTCAATTTATAGTTTTCAGTATGGTTTGTGAGTGTCCTTAGACACAAGGTACATATTTTATTTATACAGAACTCCCCTAAAGAAAGAAAAAACAGTCCTATTTTCTATAATACTTGACATATTATTATATTACTTCCTAGTGATTCATAAGATGTTCGAGCTGGAATGAATCATAGATGCGATTTGGACTCAGAGATGGTCAACTCTTCTTTTCCTTAAAAATGAAATACTTTGTAGAACTCCAATGTTTAAAACAAATCATAATTTCTTCCACAGAATATTGCTGTGTTTTTATGTGATACTTTGCACCAAATGGTCCAGGGGAACAGAGCAAGAAAATCAGGCAATTTGTTTTCAAGGAACATACTGAAGCTTTGCTTTTTCTTTTCATAAGGACAAGTGCTTGGTTTCCTGTCAGCAAGGATAATGATGCCGGTTAAGAAGGTGATGTTCCTACACATTGAGGTCAAGCATGGGGATGTGCGCGAAGGGCTCTGCTGTGTGAAGCAACCTACCTGTCACAGTGGCACCAACAAGTCACAAGAGTGCCTCCCACAGCTGTTTCAGAGGACACAGCTCTTGCCCAGAAATAGCACAGATAAGCTTTGCCACCACCTCTGTCCTTGGCTGAGGGTAGAAATGGGTTGATATTAGGCTTATTAATTGTTGTCATGCACACAAAATTAAACACATTTATATGTACCATATAATCACTTCTGATATATTAAAACCCCTATTAAAATAAGGAACAAGGGCACAGTGGCTCACACCTGTAATCCTAGCACTCTGGGAGGCCGAGCTGGGAGGATCCCTTGATCTTAGGAGTTCGAGACCAGCCTGAACAAGAGTGAGACCCCTGTCTCTACCAGACAGAAAATAGAGCTGGGCACTGTGGCTGGCACCTGTAGTGTAGTCCCAGCTACTCAGAAGGCTAAGGCAGGAGGATCTCTTGAGCCCAAGAGTTTGAGGTTGCTGTGAGCTATGATCCCATGGCACTCATACCCAACATGGCAGAGTAAGATTCTATCTCACAAAAATAAAATAAAATAAAAATAAAAACAAGGAGCAAGCAGAGCGTTGTAAGATCCAAGGGGTTCAAATCTGCACAGGTCAGTATTACTGAAGACCATAGTGGGAAGGAGGCTCCCTTCTGTCAATGGCCTGGTGCTGCTTGGGCCAGAATCTGGTGATGGGAAAACTAAGACACCATCATTGATTCTTCTGTACCTGTGTCACCAAGCCAAAAGAAAATCGTATTTCATTCACTTCTTTGATGGACAAGATGTTCTGTACTTAGAATCTGGGATAAAGGATAATTCCATCAAATCAGTAGAAACAATGGATGATCTTGAAATCTTATTTCTTCATAAGTGGTAAGATTAATTTCCTATTTGGTAGTTTTATTTTTGTCAATATTTGTATTGTATACATATTAGTGCACAAATCCATCATTGTGAAAACACATCTCCATGAGATGCCAGTGGCACAATTTGTGGCCAAAGTTGGGTTTCTTTTGGACCAGCAAGTGGCCAGGAACCTCTTGCAGGGTGGGCACCAGCATGCCAGGTGGCCTGCCCCTCTTCTTACCATCCCCTTAGCTCCACACTCATCCTTTTTGCCCCTCCTCTATGCCCCTCTCCTTTGCCTTTTTTTTAAATTTTTGTACAAATGACTATGAATGGTAAGCTTTTTCCCATTTTTTGGTTTTTGAGACAGAGTCTCACTCTGTCGCCCAGGGTAGAGTGTCATCATAGCTCACAGCAACCTTAAACTCTTGGGCCGAAGAGATCTTCCTCCCTCAGCCTCCCAAGTAGCTGGGACTACAGGCACCCACCACCACACTTGGCTAGTTTTTCTATTTTTGTAGTGACTCTCACTACGTCACCCTCCCTAGAGTGCTGTTACATCACAGCTCACAGCAACCTCAAACTCTTGGGCTTAAGCGATTCTCTTTCTCTTACCTCAGCCTCCCGAGTAGTTGGGACTACAGGCACCTACCTCAACACCCAGCTAGTTTTTGGTTGTAGTTGTCATTGTTGTTTGGCAGGCCCAGGCCGGGCTGAAACCTACCACCTTCAGTGTACGTAGCCAGTGCCCTATTCGCTGAGCTATGGGCACCGAGGCTTTTATTTTCTTTTTTTTTTGAGACAGTCTTATTCTGTTGCTGTCAGTAGAGCTATCATCATAGCTCACAGCAACCTCAAACTCTGTGGCTCAAGTGATCCTCCTGTCTCAGCCTCCTGAGTAGCTGGGACTAGAGGCACCTGCCACAATGCCCAGCTAGTTTTTCTATTTTTAGTAGAGATGGGGTCTCACTCTTGCTCAGGCTGAACTCAAACTGAGCTCAGGCGATCTATCCTCCTTGGCCCCCCAGAGTGTAAGGATTACAGATATGAGCCACCATGCCAGGCTCCCCTTGATTTTTTTTTTTTTTTTTGAGACAGAGTCTCACTTTGTTGCCCTCAGTAGAATGACATGGTGTCATAGCCCACAGAAAACTCAAACTCTTGGACTCAGGCAATTCTCTTGCCTCAGCCTCCCGAGTAGCTGGGACTACAGGGCACCCAGCTATTTTTTAGAGACTAGGCCTCGCTCTGGCTTCAGACTGGTCTCCAACCTGTGAGCTCAGGCAATCCACCTGCCTCGGCCTCCCAGAGTGTGAGGATTACAGGTGTGAGCCACCACACCCAGCCTGTGGTGTCACTCTTGCTCAGTTTGGTCTTGAACCCATGAGCTCAGGCAATCCACCCACCTTGGCCTCCCAGAGTGCTAGGATTATAGGTGAGCCACCGTGCCTTGCTGCCTTGCTCTCTTTCAATAACTATTTGTGTGGAATACATTTTTTCATCCTTTTGCCATCAACCTGTTTGTGTCTTAGGATTGAAAGCGATTTTTTTTTTTTTGTGAAAGAGTCTCTCTCACTCTGTTGCCCCAGGCTAGAGTGCCCTGGAGTCAGCCTCGCTCACAGCAACTTCAGACTCCTGGTTCAAGTGATCCCCTTGTCCAGCCTTTGGAATTGCTGGGACTACAGGTGCCTGCCACAATGCCTGGCTAATTTTTCTATTTTTATTTTACTATTTTATTTATTTCATTTTTAATTTTTTAATTTATTATTTATTTTTATTTATTTATTTATTTATTTATTTTTGAGACAGAGTCTCACTATGTTGCCGTTGGTAGAGTGCCATGGCATCCCAGCTCACAGCAACCTCAAACTCTTGGGCTTAAGTGATTCTCTTGCCTCAGCCTCCCATGTACCTGGGACTACAGGTACCTGCCACAATGTCCAGCTATTTTTTTGTTGTTGTTGCAGTTGTCTTTGTTGTTTAGGCCCACGCAGGGTTTGAACCCACCAGCGCTGGTGTATGTGGCCGGCCCCCTAACCACTGAGCTATGGGTGCTAAGCTATCTATTTTTATTTTATTTATTATTTATGTATTTATTTATTATTATTTTTAAATTTACCCCACATGAACCTTTTTTTTTTTTTTTTTGGGTTTTTCGCCGGGGCTGGGTTTGAACCCACCACCTCCTGCATATAGCCCTACTCCTTTGAGCCACAGGCGCTGCGCTATTTTTTTTTTATGGTAGCCATAATATTTTGTTTATTCTACCCACTAATAACTTATATTTGAGAATATTTACAATATTAATTGAACTTAATCTAATAGAAGATCAACTTACTTTTTTTACATTTCAATACTGGGTAAGAGAGATGGTCAAAATAATTATGGTCAGATTTATTATATCACACTCTTAAAAGCAGATGCTTGATGTTAGTATGTCTACACACCACTCAGCTTTTAGTATAAATTCTTTGGCTATTGGGCAGTGCCTATTGCTCAGTGAGTAGGGTACCGGCCCCATATATCGAGGGTGGTGGGTTCGAAAGCGGCCCTGGCCAAAAAAAAAAAATAGCTGGGTGTTGTGGCGGGCGCCTGTAGTCAGAGCTACTCGGGAGGCTGAGGCAAGAGAATCACCTAAGCTCAAGAGCTGGAGGTTGCAGTGAGCTGTGATGCCACAGCACTCTACCGAGGGCGAAAAAGTGACACTCTGTCTCTAAAAATAAATAAATAAATAAATAAAAATAAATTCTTTGGCTGCAAGAAAGAACATTTGGTTTATTTCCCTAATAGAAATATCTCATAGCCCTAGAACGGCCTCCTCTTGGTATTTCTTCTGCTGTTGACTTTTAGCATAATCATCCATGATTGTATGAATAAGTTGAGTGGAGACGGGGTTCACTCATGCTCAGGCTGGTCTTGAACTGAGCTCAAGCAATCTGCCTCACTCATCGCGTTAATTCCAAACAAAAGTATAAAATCAATCACTATAGTAATAAGGAGATAGCAAATGCAACTGCTGGGTAATTTTGAGGCCAGTAGGTATTTTGAGGCCTCAGTAATTTAGCCATGATTCAAGAATGAAAACCCACACAAGAGCAAGTATGAGGCCAAACTGGGAGCCAAACAAAGCCATATCGCTCTTTCTGGCAATGGCAACAGTGAATTTCCCACTATTTTCCCCTGTGGCTTTAGACACTCTCAACACTGAGTTTTTGTGCCAGTGCTGACCAGGGAGCTGTAGTAGAAGAAAAAGAGGAAAAATTAAGGGAAAGGCCCTGCCTGGACACAGGCTAGAGTGGGATCACTTGGCCAGCAAGAGCCAATTTTTCTACTTGTAGTGGAGACGGATCTCACTCTTGCTCAGGCTGGACTCAAATTCCTGAGCTCAGGGGATCCTCCTACCTCAACCTCCCAGAGTGCTATGATTACTGGTATGAGCCATGGCCTTAAAGCAAGTCTTTCAACTTGGTGCCTGTGGCTCAATGGGTTAAAGCGCCAGCCATGTACACCTGAGCTGGCGGGTTCGAATCCAGGCCGGGCCCGCCAAACAACAATGACAGCTGCAACCAAAAATAAAAAAATGGCCGGGCATTGTGGCAGGCGCCTGTAGTCCCAGCTACTTGGGAGGCGGAGGCAGGAGGCTCGCTTGAGCCCAGGAATTGGAGGTTGCTGTGAGCTATGAGGCAACAGCACTCTATCCAGGGTGACTGTCTCAAAAAAAAAAAAAATGTCTTACCACTGGGGGAAAAAAAAAATGCCATGAAGGCTATGTTAAACAGTTTGATGAAAACATTTCAGAGTGTATATGAAAACAGTTTGATGAAAACATTTCAGATTGTATATGAAACCATCACAATGTTCCCCTTGATTGCATTAATGTATGCAGCTGTGATTTAATAAAAAAAAAAAAAAAAAAAGCAAGTCTTTCATAGACAGCATGTGGTGGGATTTTTTAATAAAATGCATTCTGTTAATCTCTGTCTTTGGATTAAGAATTTAATGAAATTATATTTTTGAAGCAAAGTCTCACTATGTCACCCTGGGTAGAGTGTCATGGCATCATCATAACTCATGGCAACCTTGAACTCTTGGGCTCTTGCCTCAGCCTCCCAAGTAGCTGGGACTATAGGTGCCCTCCATGATGCCCAGCTAATTTTTCTAGTTTTAATAGAGACAGTGTTCACTCGTGTTCAGGCTGGTCTTGAACTGAGCTTAAGCAATCTGCCTCAGTCTCCCTTGACTTATTGTTGGAAAGTCTTTCCCTATTACCACATTATAGAGAAATTAAACTATGTTTTCTTCTGCTGCTGTGATATTTCATGTTTTACACTTAAATTCCTGATCCATTTGGAGCTTATTCTCATATAGGATGTTAGGTGTAAATATAATTTTTATTTTTCTGAGTGACTAACCAGTATTCCCAGCAGTGATTTGAGATACCACTGTTACTGTATCATAATATTCCACATAAATTTGAGTCTATTTCTGAGCCTTCTTCTCCCTTTTTCTGTACCACACTGAATCGTAGAGCTTAAGGGTAATTTCAGTTCTGATAGGTCTGTGCTCCTCCTCCACCTATGAGCCCAATTGTTTCTTGTCTGAATTAAGCTTTTATATATTCTGGATATAAGTCATTCGTCAGATAGGTGACTTGCAAATATTTTCTAGCAGGTGGTAGCTTGTCTTTTAATTCTCTCTCTTCCTCCCTCCACCCTCTGTTGTAAAGAGATGTCTCACTGTGTAGTTCAGGCAGGCCTTGAACTCCCAGCCTACTGAGATCTTCCTGCCTTAGCCTCCCAAGCAGCTGACTAGAGGCACCTGGTTCATTCTCGTAAAAGTATCTTTTTTAGAGCAAAAGTTTAAAAATATTGTAGAATATAAATGTCTTAACACAATAACTAAGAAAATGCTGTGAAGGCTATGTTAACCAGTTTGATGAAAATATTTCAAATTTTATATAAAACCAGCACATTGTACCCGATGATTGCATAAATGTACACAGCTATGATTTAATTTTTAAAAAGTTTTAAAATGTATCAAAGTCCATTTTATCAATTTTTTGTTTTATGGATAATGCTTTCTAAAAATTGTATCTAAAAACTCTGCTTAAACACACAAAAAATAAATAAATAAAAGACTCTGCTTGATTTAATGCCATGGATATTTTCTCTTATGTTTTCTTCTTTATATTTTACATTTAGATCTGTGATTCATTTGAGTTTATTTTTGGATGAGGAGTAAGGCATAGGCTCTCTCTCTCTCTTTTTTTTGCACATGGATATCCAGTTATTTCAACACCATCTGTTAGAAAAGAATGTCCTGGCTCGGTGCCTATGGCTCAAGCGGCTAAGGTGCCAGCCACGTACACTTGAACTGGTGGGTTCGAATTGAGCTGGGTGACTGTCTCAAAAAAAAAAAAAATGTCTTACCACTGGGGGGAAAAAATGCCATAAAGGCTATGTTAAACAGTTTGATGAAAACATTTCAGATTGTATATGAAAACAGTTGGATGAAAACATTTCAGATTCGGCTCGGCGCCTGTGGCTCAAATGGCTAAGGCGCCAGCCATGTACACCTGAGCTGGTGGGTTCGAATCCAACCTGACCTGTCAAACAACAATGGCGGCTGCAACCAAAAAAAAAAATGGCCGGGCGTTTTGGTGGGTGCCTGTAGTCCCAGCTACTTGGGAGGCGGAGGCAAGAGACTTGCTTGAGCCCACGAATTGGAGGTTGCTGTGAGCTGTGATGCCATAGCACTCTATCCAGGGTGACAGCTTGAGGCTCTGTCTCAAAAAAATAAAAATAAAAAGAATATCCTTTTTTACTTTTGCACCTTTGTCAAAAATCAGTTGTAGGGCGGTGCCTGTGGCTCATCAAATAGGGAGCTGGCCCCATATATGGAGGGTTCAAACCCGGCCTCCGCCGAACTGCAAAAACAGAAAAATAGCTGGATATTCTGATGGGCGCCTGAAGTCCCAGCTCTCGGGAGACTGAGTCAAGAGAATCGCCTAAGCCCAGGAATTGGAGGTTGCTGTGAGCTGTGTGATGCCATGGCACTCTACTGAGGGCGATAAAGTGAGACTCTGTCTCTAAAAAAAAAAAAATCAATTGTAGCCTGGCATAGTGGCACACACCTGTAATCAGAACTACCTGGCAGGATGAAATGGGAGAATGGCTTAAGCTCAAGAGTTTGAGACCAGCCTGTCTCAATGTAGTGAGACCCTGTCTTTAAAAGCAAACAAACAAACAAAAAACTTCAAAAAACAAAAGCAGCGGTTCACCCACCCATTAAAATGGTCAAAATCCAGAACACTGACTCACACAAAAGGCTGGCAAGGGCATGGAGTAACAGGAACTTTCATTCATACAGGTGGGATGACAATTGTACAGCCAGTTTGGAAAACATACTCTTACCACACAATCCAGCAATTTGTGTTCCTTGGTATTTACCCAGAGGAAGTGAAAATTTATGTCTCCACAAAAACCTGTATGTGGATATTTATAACAGCTTTATTCTGCAAGTGGATAAACTGTGGTGCATCCAGAAAACAAAACATTATTCAGTGTTAAGAAGAAATGAGCTCTCAAGCCGTAAAGACACGGAGGAAAAATAAGTGCATGTTACCAAGTGAAAGTGACCAATCTAGAAAGGCTGCATACTGTATTATTCTAACTATGACATTCTGGAAAAGGCAAAACTACAGAGACAGTAAAAAAGATCAGTGGTTGGGATGGGGGATGATGGCGGCTGAGTATCAGCTTCTGTGCAGCCAGGAGCAGTGAAGACTCCAGGCATCTCTGGCTGGTGGGTTTTGCCCGGAAGCTTCCCTTTGGCGGCACAGGAAGTCAGTGAGAGACTTCTGGACCCCACAAGGAGGACAGAAGTGGTGGAAAACTGGCAAGTGGTAGGTGCGTTTGTTCCCTCGGAGGCTGCCTGCAGCTGTAACCATAGCAACAGGGAGACTGCAAGCAGGAAAAGCCGTATCTGTGGGCAGTTTTGGTGTTTTTTGGACTTGGACTCTCGACTGAACTGCCTTGGGAGATCTTGGGCTGGTGTACGGACTTTGGGCATTGTCTGGGGCCCCAGACTGAGCCCCTGAGCCAGAAAGGAGCTAATATCGTTCAGCTGTGGGCTGCCCCTGCGTGTTGCAGCACCAGGATCAGCCGGGAGACCTGGGGCGAGTGATCTAGTGACTGAGCTGCCCAAAGGCAGGGATTGAGACGCTGGGCAAGTGCGGAGATCCAAGTGTTTGGCAGATTGACAGCCGTGGCCCTCAGGGGCATAGGGGGAGACTGGACTTGGCGCACTGGATAAGCAGGCAGCCACGCCAGGAGAGATCCCAGGGATAAGTGCTTTCCCTGGAAAGCTTCTGCCTGGCCAAATTCATGGTTTGGAGTGTCTTTTGAGTGGGCTGAGGAGACATTTGGGCTCCCAAGCCTGCAGGGTCTGAGAAATCAGCAGAGGCCTCCAGTCCCCATCTCGTACAGCTGTATCAATATTGTGATTAACATCTCATACCTCAGAAGATCGCTTGTTGCCGGGAAAATATTTACCAAGATATATATACTTGTTCAGTTTTTTGGTTTTGGGTCTTTTGTTTTTGTTTTACTTTTTTCTTAATTTCAACCTTTTTCCTTGACATTTTTTTCTTTTTCTTTTTTCTCTCTTTTCCCCCCTTTATTCTAGTATAAATACAAATTTCCATTTTTGCCTTCTTTAACAATTAGAATTTCATTTTTGCCAGTGTTTATGCTCCTATTATTTGTTTTTCCCCCCTAATTTTATCCCATAAGGGTTTTTGATTATTTGTTTCCCTTTGATTTATAGTGTTTTTGACTTTCCTCTCTACCTGGTGTAGGTGGGTTACTGTGTCTGAGCTGGCTGGCAAAGAGCTGTTGGCTTCAATGGAATCACCCAACACAGCACCCCTGGAGGTTGGGGGTCTTTAAGCTTGGGTCATACTACCCTAGTATACACCTATATTACTCCTGTTACTTTCTTTCAATGTCTTTCTTCTTTATGTCAATATTTCCTTTTTTTTGAGACAGAGCCTCAAGCCGTCACCCTGGATAGAATGCTGTAGCATCACAGCTCACAGCAACCTCCAACTCCTGGGCTCAAGCGAGTCTCTTGCCTCCACCTCCCAAGTAGCTGGGAATACAGGCGCCCGCCACAACACCCGGCCAGTTTGGTTGCCGCTGTCATTGTTGTTTGGAGGGCCCATGCTGGATTTGAACCCACCAGCTCAGGTGTACATGGATGGCACCTTAGCCCATTGAGCCACAGGCGCTGAGGCTATTTTTTTCTTTTAAATATAGGGTGGATTTCAAAATATGGGGGGGGGGGTTGTTTTGTTTTGTTTTGGGTAGAGTGTCATGGCATCACAGCTCACAGCAAACTCCAACTCCTGGGCTTAAGCGATTTTCTTGCCTCAGCCTCCAAAGTAGCTGGGACTACCGGCGTCCGTCAATGCCTGGCTATTTTTTGGTTGCAGTTGAGTTGACCTCATTTTCATAGACTAGACATGCACCACATGTACGTATCGGCAAAGTAGGCCTAGTTCCTTATGTCCACCACCACCTCTGCATGTTGACCAGTTTGATACAGTCCCTTGGATGGTCAACTTATAGAAGTTCTGCTGTATTTGCCATTTGTCACTCTCTGACTTTCCTATAAAACTTACTGGCATGTTGAGAAAACATTATATTAATGAATTACTTTGGCCTTTTGAAGCTTATCTGTCAGACTGATTGAGTAGAAATAGGTACTCAGTACTTTGTGAGAAATGAACATATTTTTCTGAAAGAGAGACTAGAATAACATTCACATGTGGTACAAATAACAGGTGCTTGGAACTCAGCCTCAGTGACAGTTAACAAGCAATTTATGTACTAACTATGCTGGGGGGAAAACCCCAAACAAATCACACTCTCAATTTTTAGTAATTATTTTTCTCAATCAAGGTGCCATCTAACCATTTCCTTTTGGCACATGTGGGCATTTTCCATTACAGCATTCTGTTTGAAACACCTTCCTTACCCCACTGAACTCATCAGATACCACCACATAGAATACTTACAGTGACTCACCTTTACAAGAATACATGTTTATAGTGGTAGAAAATTATTTGCTAACCGATTTCAGAAAGGATTTGTAAATGATTGACAGATAACCAATGACTCCAAGGCATCTTTGCCAAAATCCAAAAGGTATTCAACAATGTCATCTGAACCCATATTTCACGATGATGTTAAAGTTCAGTTAATGAGTTACAGTCACTGGAAACTTCCTGAATATACTCCTCCAAGACATTATGACATATCTGTTAGGAACCAATACTCTTGCAAAATTGGATTTATGGTGAACACTTTGCATGAACATGCCAGAGATTTCCTTTAAGTCTGTTTATAAGTTGGGTTTATTAAGAATAAGCACCCTAGGCCTGGTGCCTACAGCTCAGCAGCTATGATGCCAGCCAAATACACCAGAGCTGGGTTTGAATCTTGTCCGGGCCTTTAAAAACAACAATGCCAAGTACAGCCCAAAACAAACAAACAACAAACAACAAACAAACAAACAAACAACAACAACAAAAATAGCTGGGCATTGTGGCAGGCACTTGTAGTCCCAGTTACTTCAGGCAAGAGAATTGCTTAAGCCCAAGAGTTTGAGGTTGCTGTGAGCTGTGATGTTGCAGCACTCTACTGAGGGTGACAAAGTGAGACTCTGTCTCAAAAAAAAAAAAAAAAAAAGAATAAGCACCCTAAATTGTTCATCATTGGAATAGACTGTACCCCATATTGGAGAGTTTTTATGGAAGGCTTACTGAAACTAAACCAATTAGTTTCTGTCTAATCTTTGCTTAATAGTGTATTTTTGGTTCACTACCAAAAGCACTTGTCACTGACTTTATATAAGACCTGGGTTAGGGTTGGCACTTTTTTTTTTTTTTAAATCTGCTTTCTTAATAATCCTCTCCCTTACACATTATATAGGATGGTAGAAGGGTAGGTTTTGGAAAACAGTCACTAAAGATTTCTTCTCATTCTTTTTAAGAACTGTGAGAAATGTAGCACCTGGCAGGAGAGATAAATGACTTTTACACAGTACAATTATGGGCAGGTAAATATTGCTCACTTTTTATAGCACTAATAATTAAACAGAGACTTACTTACTCAATCTTTTGGCAATTGACATGTTTAAGAATGTACTGCCCTGTAGGCTTCTGCTGAGTCCCCTATGTTTATAACAATCTGTGATCTGTGTCTGATGGCTTCTAGTTCATATCTTTATTCAGAGCAAATGAAATAAAACTCAGTATCATTTTGTTTCCATTTAAGGCCTTTAAAAACATTTAAACAGGCTCAGTGCCCATAGCACAGTGGCTACAGCACCAGCCACATATACCAAGGGTGGTGGGTTCGAACCCAGCCAAGGCCAGCTGAACAACAATGACAAGTGCAACAAACAATTAGCCAGGTGTTGTGGCGGGTGCCTGTAGTCCCAGCTACTTGGAAGGCTGAGGCAAGAGAATCGCTTAAGCCAAGACTTTGAGGTTGCTGTGAGCTGTGATGCCACAGCACTCCACTGAGGGCAACATAGTGAGACTCAATGTCAAAAAGAAAAGAAAAGAAAACAAACAAACAAAAGAATTTAAACAAATAACTAAATGATCTAAATTGTCTTTAAAAGCAGAAAATACAGAGAATTTAAAATGATTCTTCTAGGAATCATATCATCATTATTATTAACTTACAGAGCTACGGGTAACACCTATGGCTCAGTGAGTAGGGCGCAGGCCCCATATCCTGTGGGTGGTGTGTTCAAACTCAGCCCCGGCCAAACTGCAACAAAAAAATAACTGGGCATTGTAGGGAGCGCCTGTAGTCCCAGCTACTTGGGAGGGAGGCTGAGGCAAGAGAATCACCTAAGCCCAAGAGCTGGAGTTTGCTGTGAGCTGTGTGACACCATGGCACTCTACTGAAGGCAAGAAAGTGAGACTCTGTCTTTTTAAAATAAAATAAAATACAGAGCTACAAAATAAATCCCAGACATTCTTAATTTATGAAACTGAACATTATATATTGCCTAACATTACCTAGCAGACCACAAGAATAAAACGATCATTCAAATAATAGGTGCTTCTCTAGATGAAAATATTTTATGTAGCTAAATCTTATGTAGGGATATATAACTTAGTTTTGATTTATGTTTTGGTTATTCTAACAGACTTTTTTTTTTGCCCATCTTTTGTGAATAAGGAAATGCTTAATAGACTCGGCGCGTGTGGCTCAATGGGCTAAGGTGCCAGCCACGTACACCTGAGCTGGTGGGTTCGAATCCAGCCTGGGCCTGCCAAACAACAATGACAACTGCAACCAAAAAAAGGCCGGGCGTTGTGGCGGGCACCTGTAGCTACTTGGGAGGTGGAGGCAAGAGACTCACTTGAGCCCAGGAATTGGAGGTTGCTGTGAGTTGTGAAGCCACAGCACTCTATCCAGGGCGACAGCTTGAGGCTCTGTCTCAAAAAAAAAAAAAAAAAAAAAAACTTAATAAGAAATGATAAAGTAAAACTGCGTGTGGTGGCTTATGCCTGTAATCCTAGCATTTTGGGAGGTTGAGGTGGGAGAATTACACGAGGCCAGGTATTCAAGACCAATCTGAGCAAGAGACCCCATCTCTATAAAAAAATAGAAAATTAGATGGGTGTGGTGGTGGGTGCCTGTAGTCCCAGCTACTGGGGAGGCTGAGGCTGGAGGATCATTTGAGACCAGGAGTTTGGGATAGTAGTGAGATATGGTGATGCCACTGCACTCTGGCTCAGGTGACAAAGTAAGACTTGGTCTCAAAAAAAGAACAGAATTGGCTCAGCACCTGTGGCTTAACAGGCTAAGGTGCCAGCCACATACACCTGAGCTGGAGGGTTCGAATCTAGCCCGGGCTGCCAAACACCAATGACGGGTGCAACCAAAAAATGGCCGGGCGTTATGGCAGGTGCCTGTAGTCCCAGCTACTTTGGAGGCAGAGGCAAGAGACTCGCTTGAACCCAGGAATTGGAGGTTGCTCTGAGCTGTGATGCCACAGCACTCTATCCAGGGTGATAGCTTGAGGATCTGTCTCAAAAAAAAAAAGAAACAGAATTGCCTCTGCGCCTGTGGCTCAAGTGGCGCCAGCCACATACACCTGAGCTGGCGGGTTTGAATCCAACCCGGACCCTCCAAACAACCATGATAGCTGCAACCAAAAAAAAAAAAAAAAATAGCTGTGCTTTGTGGCAGGCACCTGTAGTCCCAGCTACTTGGGAGGCTGAGGCAAGAGAATTACTTAAGCCCAGGAGTTTGAGGTTGCTGTGAGCTGCGATGCTATGGCACTCTACCCAGGGTGACAGCTTAAGGCTCTGTCTCAATAAAAAGAAAGAAAGAAAGAAAGAAAAGCAGAATTGTAAATATCTAGTTTTTAATTTTTTTTTTTTTTGTGGCACCACAGCTCACAGCAACATCCAATTCCTGGGCTCAAGCGAGTCTCTCGCCTCCACCTCCCAAGTTGCTGGGACTACAGGCACCCGCCACAATGCCTGGCCATTTATTTATTTATTTATTTTTTTTGGTTGCATCTGTCATTGTTGTTCAGCGGGCCCAGGCTGGATTCGAACCCGCCAGCTCAGGTGTACGTGGTTGGCGCCTTAGCCTGTTGAGCCATAGGCGCCGAACCATTATCTAGTTTTTAAATAATTTCTCAACATGGCAATCTGTGATTAGTCAATCCATCAATCTACTGACTATAATAGAACAATGGCATAAATGCATATATTACTTCTTTATTATATTAGAGTAAGAAAGAATAAAATCAATGGGCGGCGCCTGTGGCTCATCGAGTAGGGCGCCGGACCCATATGCCGAAGGTGGCGGGTTCAGGCCCCGCCTCGGCAGATAGCCCTGCGTTGTGGCGGGTGCCTGCCAGTCCCAGCCACTCGGGAGACGACGCAAGAGAATCGCCTGAGCCCAGGAGTTGGAGGTTGCTGTGAGCTATGATGACAGAAGGAAAGAAAGGAAAATATAGGAAGAAAGAAAATGTATGTG
Organism: Arctocebus calabarensis; assembly: GCA_963573935.1. Lineage (NCBI taxonomy): Eukaryota > Metazoa > Chordata > Mammalia > Primates > Lorisidae > Arctocebus > Arctocebus calabarensis. The sequence goes on from CAUYON010154464.1 coordinate 17,229, forward strand.
CACAATACAATTATCTCTGTATGCAAACGACAGGATCACACATGTAGAAAACTACACCCAGAAAAAAAAATAATAATAAAAACTTAAAAAAAAAATAAAAAAAAGAAAGAATAAAATCAAAAAAGAAAGGATTAATTGAAAAACACTTTAGAATACTTAGAAAGGTTACTGTCTACTACATGAAATTAGAAATAAAAAGAGTTGCAAGAGGTAGGCTCACTTTCTACCTCTTTATTTTTATTTCTTAATCTAACAATTTATATTCTCAAGCATTATTTAGCACTTTAAATTTACCAGGTCTCTTACATTTCTCAGAAAACCACAACGTATCCATTTTTTCTACATTTAACTAATCATTAAAAGCAGGAAAGATTCAAATTATAGGTAAACAAAAATTTGGAATTGTGATATTTCTTTTTTTTTTTTTGCAGTTTTTGGCCGTGGCTGGGTTTGAACCCACCACTTCCGGCATATGGGGCTAGTGCCCTACTCCTTTGAGCTAAGGGGTCACCCAGAATTGTGATATTTCAATCACCCATTCTCTGACTATTTTTTATAACCTCAAAAGAAAATTGTGCTATATTTAAATTCAGGTCCTTCCTTCCTTCCTCCCTTCTTCCCTTTCTCTCTCTCTCTCTCTCTCTCTCTCTCTCTCTTTTTCTTTCTTTCTTTCTTTCTGTCATACTCTATCAACGGGGATGGAGGTTGCCATGGCATCATCATAGCTCACAGCAACCTCAACCCTTGGGCTCAATCAATCCTCTAGCTTCAGTCTCCCAAGTAGCTGGGACTAGAGGCGCCCTTCATGACACCCAGCTAATTTTTCTATTTTTAGTGGCTCCTGGGCTAGGACTCTGGCCCAGGCTGATCTCTAATTCCTGATCTCAGCAATCCACCCAACTCAGCCTCCCAGAGTGCTAGGCTTACAGGAGTGAGCCACCGCCCCAAGCCAGAAGTCACATATCTTGAAAAATAGGTTTTAGTTAAAATAGAATAGCTTTTAGTTTTGTCATTTACTTGGTTAATGTTCCTCTGCCTGTTTAATGGACATTGTGCCTCTCTTTTCACCCTTATAAAAAAATCCCTCCTCTTTTCCCCTGTGTCTACTCATTGTCCTTAATTTTCTGTTCACTGGTGACTCAGAAGCAATGAAATGACAGATGTGAGTCTCTAGACGGGTTAAGCTTCAAGACTAGGGAGGGAAAAGGGCATGACCACTTCATACCGTTAGCTTGGTACTCAGAAACCAGGCTCTTGCTGCTGTCTCGCAGAGGACATCCTGACCTTCTGATTTCTTACTACAGGATTTGTTTCTTTACAGATCACCGGATAGCATTGTAAGAATGTCAATAACTGCCTGCCAAACTATTACAGGAGAAAATACTGAGAGCCAGGCTGGCCATGCAATTTACCACGGTGACTGACAGCATGCACTTGACCTTATTTGACAAACCCTGGACTCAAGTCTGCTCCCAGTTCCATAAAGGAGTGAAGAAAGCAGAGTGATAAGTGCTCAAGCTCTAGGCCTGGACAGACCCATGAATCTCAGCTCCAACCCTTACCAGCCAATGGACCTTGAGCAAATAATTTAACTTCACAAACCTCTGGTTTTCTCACCCTTAAAATAGGTCTAGGGGAATAGGTGCCCTGCAGGAGAATTAATATCATTCACCTAAGGCAAAGCACTTGTGATAATTAAATGAGACAACCTGCGGCATATCAGAACTTAGTTTGGGGCCTACCACATAGCAGGGACACAAGTGATAGCTATTAATGGCTAGTAGTCCAATCCTACAACCTCAAGTGCCCATTTCAGAGCAAATCATAGAAATCCTCATCACTGCCCCCATGGTCTTTGCATTACCTTCCCTTTTTTGCTTTCTCTGTTTCCCCAACCATTTCCCCAATCATTCCCCTTGATGATTTTTCTTCTGTCTTTTTCTTCCTTGTTCTCTCAAGTAACTTTTAGATCTTCCTCCTTACTGCTATTCCTTTGCCAAAAATGTAGTGGGTATCTGAAATGTGTAAGTCATTGTGCTGAGTGGTGGGGCAGGTAAATAAAGGACTCATCTTAGCGGAGAGGTGAAATAGAACGTAAGGAAGGCGTTCAAGAGAGAGAAGTCCTGTAATAGAGTTACATGTTGGGAGCTGTTTGAGCACAGAAGAAGAGCATTTTAGAGACTGGAGACGCGACCAGGCCCAGAAAGAATGAACTGAATCCAGTTATGTATCAGACACCACATCAGGCATCTGGAATACATTGTTTAATATTCACAACAGCAATATGGGGTAGACAGCATTGTCTTCCTTTTAGAAAAGAAACTTGGGCGGCGCCTGTGGCTCAGCGAGTAGGGCACCGACCCCATATACCGAGGGCTGCAGGTTCAAACCCAGCCCCCGCCGAACTGCATCAAAAATTAGCTGGGCGCTGTGGCGGGTGCCTGTAGTCCCAGCTACTTGGGAGGCTGAGGCAAGAGAATCGCTTGAGCCCAAGAGCTGGAGGTTGCTGTGAGCTGTGACTCCACAGCACTCCACCAAGTGCGATAGAGTGAGACTCTGTCTCCACAAAAAAAAAAAAAAA
>CAUYON010154469.1:0-29086 GCA_963573935.1 Arctocebus calabarensis
TTTGAGACAGAGCCTCAAGCTGTCACCCTGGATAGAGTGCTGTGGCATCACAGCTCACAGCAACCTCCAATTCCTGGGCTCAAGCGAGTCTCCTGCCTCTGCCTCCCAAGTAGCTGGGACTACAGGCACCTGCCACAACGCCTGGCCATTTATTGGCTGCAGCCGTCATTGTTTGGCGGGCCCGGGGGCTGGATTCGAACCCACCAGCTCAGGTGTACGTGGCTGGCGCCTTAGCCCATTGAGCCACAGGCGCCGAGCCAAGCACCATGATTTTCTTGCATTTAATCATTGTACAAGTTGTTCTCTCCTTTCGAAAGTCTCAACCTATGCCAGCTTTCTCTCATTTTTCCTAGCCAACTAAGAACATTTTTATGACGGGAGAAATTTTCTTATTCTTTTATTTAGATCTCAATGACTAGAATATTATGTTTGTATTACGTATGTACAGTATATTCATTTCCTTTTAAAAGAAAGGAAATAATTCTGAAAGTCTAAACATTGATTTTTCCCTAGCAAAGTTTTCTTAATGGGCTTGCTAACAAGAGCAAGATGGCAGGTGCAGAAGTGAAAACATGGGGCCCTAAAGTTAGAATGATGGATACTCCTTTTGTCCTGGAGTAAATTAATGTACAGATTAGAAATTATTTAAATTTGTTATTCCATTAAGTAAATTTCTGTTACATTGGAGAAAATAACACATTTAAAAGTGTTTTGCTCTACATTTATCAAAAGAAAGAAAAGAATAAAGGAAAGAAGGGGATAAAGAGAGGGAGGAGGAATTGGAAAAGGACCCAATACACAATAAAAGAATATTTGATTTTATAGTTTCATGAGACTTAAGAAAATTGGGAGGATGCTAAGGAGCATATTGCAAGTACAAGTTACATTTATTAGGTGTAGAACATATATGTCTTAACACCGTAATCGGGTAAATGAGGTGAAGGCTATGTTGATTAGTAGGATGTAAGCACTCCAATTTGTACAGATAATCAACACATTGAACCCATAATGGCATAAATGTATACATGATCTATGAGCAAATGACTTAATAAAAACAAAGTTGGGAGGATGGTTTCTGATACAAGTTGAATGAAAGGCAATTTTGCAAAATGAACCAAAGCCTTCAAATTCTGCATATACTTTGATTCAATAATTCCACTTCTAGGCATTTATTTCAACAAAATCATTAAACAAGTGTATTTAGATTGTATATGTATGTGTTGTTGAATATTTTGTTATAGTGAAAATTTAGAAGAAGAAATAGAGAATAAGAAGTTTTTGGTTAAATAGCATTTCATGATGATGTAGATATGTATTTATTGACATTGAAAAATGTTTGGTATATTTTATATTAAAAAATGAAATTAGGGCAGCACCTGTGGCTCAAAGGAGTAGGGCACTGGCCCCACATACCTGAGGTGCCTGGTTCAAATCCAGCTCCAGCCAAAAACTGCAAAAAAAATAGCCAGGCGTTGTGTTGGGCTCCTGTAGTCCCAGCTACTCTGAAGGCTGAGGTAAGAGAATCGCCTAAACCCAAGAGTTGGAGTTTGCTGTGAGCTGTGACACCACAGCACTCTACTAAGGGCAACAAAGTGAGACTCTATCTCTGTAAAAAAAAAAAAAATGGAATTAGAATTCAACATATGGGCTCAGCGCCTGTGGCTCAATGGGCTAAGGCACCAGCCACATCCACCTGAGCTGATGGGTTCGAATCCAGCCCGGGCCCACCAAACAACAATGATGGCTGCAACCATAAATGGCTGGGCGTTGTGGCGGGCGCCTGTAGTCCCAGCTGCTTGGGAGGTACAGGCAAGAGACTTGCTTGAGCCCAGAAATTGGAGGTTGCTGTGAGTTGTGATGCCACTGCACTCTATCCAGGGTGCTCAGAGCTTGAGGCTCTGTCTCAAAATAAAAAAATAATAATAAAAAAATAGAATTCAACATATGCTGCAATCTCATTTTCAATATGCCTTTATACATTTCATATGCTTTCCTAAGAATATTTTATATATAAGCATGTATGTGTGTGTGTATGTTTATACATACCTAAGACCAAACCAAAAAGGAAAAACAACTAGATACTGAAAGTAGTTACCAATAAAGTATAAAATTCAGTTGTTTTAGTATTTGCCTAATCTGGCTTTTAGCAAGAATAATAATAAAGATAAAAACTATAAGAAAAATAATAAAGAAAACTATTCTTAAAATCCATTTTCAATATTAAATCACAGAAAAGATAGTATTATGATGATGATATTTGCATTTAATGTTAACAACACGATTTCTTCAAATTTAGCTTTTATGCAAAACTAGATAAGGGCAAAAATGATTTAGTCCTGAAAGTTTTCCTCCCTCCAAGTACTTCTCTCAGACTTCCTACTTATTTACCATATCTGGAACAGAACTACAAATCGGTTTTCAACTCGGGAATACACAAATCCCCCAAACTAATATGTAAAACAAATTGTTTCATCATCCCATGGTTAACAATCATGAAGAATTATTGGTATTATAAATAATATTCAATTGAAATTTTAGAACAGATATGGCTCTGCCTGAGTAGTTTATTGGAAAATCATTTGTTTCACATCAGTTTTGGCATCCAGTATTCAATGTGAATTATGTAGTTATAGCCCAGTTTATTATATTTCTGTTTGTTCCACTGTGTATATATGTGTCCTAGGCTTTAAAAAGGTAATTTGTGCCCTCAAAATGCATTATGTAACAAATTGCAATTCATGCAAATCACTTTGATTTGTTTTCCAAAAATGTAGCCTGCTTCAATTAATCAGTTGCTATTCATTTCATATGTTTCAATTGTACTCACAACAAAAGCTCCAGTGGGTTATCACTTACATGGGGGGCTGGCTTCCAAAGGGTATGAAAGACACAACAATCAGACATTACACCAAGTATACAATTATAGTGTGTCCCCACAAACTCCAATAAATCAGACACTGCATTATGCTGGACTCCCACCTTTCTGAAGTTCTCCGTTAGCAGAACCACCTACCTGGTATAATCACAGTATTCAGCAGTGCGTGGGTGCACAGCTTTCAACCTGCTGAGACCTATTCCGTGATTCCCAATGTGTAGCAGGAATCAGCCAAGCAGATTGCCATATCTATGTTCTCTAGCCTGCCCATCACCACAAATAAGTGGCTGCAAGTGCTGCACCCATGTGCACGGACATTGTTTCGAAAAGAAGGGAAGTAAAAGCAATATGCCAATTTCACTCGTGCTTGGAAATTGATGCTACACAATATTTCTGTGTTGCATTTTTACTCAAAATATAAAAATGGACATGACAAAAACTCGCAAGAGATGTTATAAACTAGCTATAGAAAATGCTCGCTTTTATAATGGTTTTGTTTTAATTATGGGACAACTTCAAGTATAATTACCACTCATGCTTTTACTTACGTGTCACATTATCTCAACCCTATCCCATAGGATGAACTCATAATAATGGACTTGGATTAGCATTTTATATAAGGTATATTATTATTTATTTTCCAAGCAATAACAGGGTACTTAGTGTCATCTAAAATAGAGGGCATTGTTAAACCAAAACCACTTTTCTATGCCAGCTATTTATAAACCACATATGAATAGTTCTAAAGTATAGGGTAAGGAAATGACTAATTGTGCTGGTTAGGTACTTATTACGAGTAAAACTGCCCTCAAAGGGAAGGTTTGTATATGGAGTTCTGATATTACTCTGTCAGCCATTGCCAAGTTACTCTGATGACAATGACACAAGACCTTATTTGGGGAGATTTCTTCTGGGGCCATTACCGTGAAAACAAACAAAGATCAGAAGAATGAAGCACTAGGCATATTTCTACCATGTAAGGATGTTGTATCTGACCTGGGTTGTGGGAGATCTCAGGAGAGGAGACAAAACATGACAGACTGCCAATCATCTGGTGTATAACTCTGTAAACCTTGACGTGCTCTACTGTCAACGAGACAAATCTCAATTCCAACAAGGTAGAGTCCACAAACAGTTGGTTAGTATTCCGAAGGAAAATGTTCAAGTTTGACATTTTATGATCTCGTTTCACAGGTATAGTTTTCAAATCTTATTCTTCTAATCTGATAAAGTGGTGCATATTTGAAGGGTCAGGAGAAAACTTCTAAATACGGATCAAAAATGTTTTCATATAGTAAATGAGAAAATCTCATGAATATTATGTCAATCAGGTTGATGAAAATAACTCAGATAATATGTGAAACCTGCACACTGTACCCTGTGATTGAATTATTGTACACAGTTATGATTCAATAAAAAAAAACCAAAAAACAAAAAAAAATAAAAATAAAAGATGCCCTCCCAAGGCTAGCAAATTAGAGAAAAGCATTCTGTTTGAATGAGTAAATGAGAAAATTTATCCCCTTTGAGTATAAGAAGTAGAAAAGGGTCTAGATAGGTATTTCTGTGAAGAAATATCACCTCTGCCTCTGGGCAGATGCAGTCTGAAGACGGAGTACACAGCACTGCAATATGCATTTTACACAATCTTAAATGAAGCCCTTTCTTGAAGAAAAAGAAGTACAAACATACTGTTATGAAAAGGATCTGTACACCTTGATACATTTACTAGATTTACTTATAAACCAGAGCTTATTTAGAATGACCCCTGTATCTTTCAGAGGTAAAGAGAGTTGAGTGCCTTGCCCAAGCAGAGCCTGGATCACCTGATTTATGCTCTTTAAACTACATTGCACTATTACGTTTGTGTCAAAAAATGACAGCCTATCTGAAGTGTCTAGCATGACATTTGGTACACAGTAAATTTCAACAAACGTTAATTTGATAAAAGGTCTATTTTTTTATAAACTGAATTCAATTTTCAGTGAATCAACTACACGTGTGACTATCTTAATAATTTCTGAAATATTATATCTTTTTTTTTTTTTTTGTAGAGACAGAGTCTCACTTTATCGCCCTAAGTAGAGTGCCACGGCATCACACTGCTCACAGCAACCTCCAACTCCTGGGCTTAGGCGATTCTCTTGCCTCAGCCGCCCGAGTAGCTGGGACTACAGGTGCCCGCCACAATGCCCAGCTATTGATGCAATTTGGCCAGGGCTGGGGTTGAACCCGCCACCCTCGGTATATGGGGCCAGGACCCTACTAGCTGAGCCACAGGCGCTGCCCTGAAATATTATATCTTGATAATTATTGCGTTGAAATACTTAGTGACTTACTAAATCACTTTGTAAGAGTGTTCTTCACTTACTTTTGCTTATCAGTAGATGATTGGGCATTTTTTTTTTCTAGTTTTTATCCGGGGCTGGGTTTGAACCTGCCACCTCTAGCATATGGGGCCAGCCCCCTACTCCTTTGAGCCACAGGAGCCACAACATTTGATTATTAGTTTATGTATTCATTTATTTATTGCAGTTTTTGGCTGGGTCTGGATTTGAACCTGCCACCTCCTACATATGGGGCTGGTGCCCTACTCCTTTGAGCCACAGGCACCACCTGATTTTTTTTGTGCGTGTGTGTAGAGACAGAGTCTTACTTTATCGCCCTCGGTAGAGTGCCATGGTGTCACACAGCTCACAGCAACCTCCAGTTCCTGGGCTTAGGCGATTCTCTTGCCTCAGCCTCCCAAGTAGCTAGGACTACAGGCTTCCGCCACAACGCCCAGCTATTTTTCTGTTTTTTCCGTTCCGCCGAGGCTGGGTTTGAACCCTCCACCTTCAGTATATGGGGCTTGCGCCCTACTCGATGAGCCACAGGCGCCTCCCAATTATTGGTTATTTTAAATCAACAAGCATTTAAATATAATGCCATTTTCTATTTTGTTTGAAATTATAACAATTACCCCTTAGTTGTCTGTTGACAAGTCAGATTATTGGGTATAAGGTTTTATGTTACCTTATAGCATCACTTGTAAATGAGTCTCTTACACAGGTCCATCTTATTTTTCACTTTATTGTAATCACTTTCACCTCTTTCACAGTTCCTACCTTGAGTCCATTGCAAAGGCAGAGGTAAATTATTCCTAAATTACTGTGAAATATGGAAATATTGCTTTGTCTGCCACATGTATGTAAATCTTTAAAAGTTAAAATATTAAAGAGCATGACTTTAAATATTTGTACTTTGAGGGGACAGGCTGCGCCTCCTTAAATCTAAGCCTACTGCTATTTCTCTAGATTTATTCAATATCCGATAGTATGATTAAGTTAGTATAAATGCAGTTAGAACAAATGTTTTTGTTTTATTTCTCTAGGAAATTGAAAAGACAAAGACAGATGCTGAAAATGATAAGGAATGGCTGCTACACATTCAGAGACTTCTTGAAGGACAGGTATTTCATTTTTCTACTTCATTATATTAAAACTTAAGAATTCCAAACCCTACATTTTTACTAGATGTCTAACTTTTTGCAAATATTTATCCATTATTTACTTCTGTTAGGTGAAGAAGTATTCCAGTAGGTAGATAGGAAAGTTAACCCTCTATTTGTACTTTTGAATTTAGCAAATGAAACAAATGCCTTGGGAAAGAGCCAAAACGGACCTTACCAAATGCATTAATTAAATTATTGAGTCAACCTCTGTACTTGCTAGACTGAAAAGGATTCATTCTCTCATGCCTCTTAGGAAAAGAGATTCTTTATTAGGTGTCTTTAAAGTTAGTAGTTGATATGGACACCTGAGGAGTTCATGGGTTTCAGTGACCTTTTACTATGGACCTGTTTCCAGTCAATTCATGTTTTCCTCACAGCCAGACAGCTGTTTATTACTGTGTCTTCCCGCATTCTCTACAATATTTTCTACTGAGACCTCGAGCAGCTTGTTAGTGGGAAGTAAATATTGATTTGGCATCCTGTCAATGCAGAAAGAATGAAAAAATTTCCACCAGAGGCCCCTCAAACATTTTCCTATCGACGTTTTCTGGGCCGAGTGGAAAGCTGCATAGAGGATGACAAGGCCAAGACGAGTTGAAATCCCTGAGGGGTCTATTGAGACTGCTGCTGTGACCTGTGTGATACTTTTTCTTTCCTTTCAAGTAGTTTTTTAATACACATATAGTCTGCTGGGATGCGCCCCTCTTGTAAGTGATCAAGGGCAGTTTATTGGCAGGTGAGAGCCCTGCTTTTCTAGTTATCGCCGGCTTTTGTTTTGACATCACTGACAACATGTAATGTATTCTAAAACTTTTTCATTATAGCTGTTTATGCTTAACCTAATTGCTTATTTTTAAAATGACTTGGAATAAATAAAAACTAAAACATATTTGTCAAAATACAAAAAAAATACTGCTGTGTGATTTGGGGAAAGTCATTGTGTGTGTTTCTGTGTAAAAATTAAAAACAAACATATTAAATGCAATTATTTTACACTTTACTAACAAATAACAGTTTCTGCGCTTTAGGTAAAATCAAGAATAAGGAAATATTTAAATCATAAATTTTCTTAGTATTAGTTTTGTATATTTTTGAAACATTATCTAGAATAATAATAATAATATAAAGTGATGTGCAATCTTTTAATTAATGTTGTGTAAATATAAATGTGATGACTTACTTTTGAGAAAAGCGGCCATTTCTTAATTACATTGTAAGCCTAGAGCCCAGCTCAGAGCCTGGCACATTAAGGAGTTTGATATAAGGTTTTTTTTCCAGCTTGAAAATGATAAAAATAAACTTTTAAATGAATTTTTAAATGTTCACCATATAAATATGACGTACGTTTCTTTTAATTGGAAATTTTATCATCACTTATGACCACAAAAATAATTAATCCATATGTATAAAACTTTATCAAATATTACTAAAGCTATACTGACACTGGATCTGGTTTTTTTTTTTGGCTAACTTCTTAGAGTTACATACACACATTCTACATTATCTGAGTTATGCTTATTCTGTCCAGTTAATGTAAAAAAATCCTGTTGAAAATGGCATCAGACTGCTTAATACTGCAGTTTGATATAGTGCCTTTTTGTGCCACTGAGCCTGGACTCTGGAATATAATTGCCAGGCAGTATTGATTTAATTGCCCAGGTTTATTTGTGGACTCCTAATTATTGACTGGAGGTAAATTTAATGGAACAGCCTTTATGAATACTGGGAAACTGCTGCTGTTGCTTGTTGTATGTAATGAACTACATCATGTGCCTTTAGATCATTTTTCAAGCTAATTTTATTCCACTGTGACAGTATGATAACATTTAAAAAGTCAACGACTTTTTATTTTTATTACTGACATAGGTGGTTTTGCTGATGTCTTTGAATTTTGTGAGAGAAAAAATACGGACTTCATTGGTTGCACTTGAATATCACTTTGTAATTATGCCCAAGAGAAAAATATATAAAGGAGAAAACATCTCCTTTATTTAGCCTACTTTTCTTCTCCCTCAATCCCAGCAATTATATTTGTCCTGAATTTTGGAAAAGATTTTCTTTGCCCACCAGTGCTTTTAACAGTTTGAGTTATGCTTACAGGATTGTGTGGGAAAAAGTGTAAATATGTTCATTCATAAATTTTGTTTAGTTTATAGCCTACAGCTCCTTGTATATGAGCTTACATGATCTTTAAGGTGTGGAATAACTGAGCACATTTTCTAAAATATACTAATTAACTCAACATCGGTGTTTTATTGTTAAAATACTTTGAAAATAAAATTGTAGAAAAACTTTCCTTTTAGGAAAGGTCCTATATCTGTATTGGGTTCTATATATATGATAGAATTGCACAATTATAGGGATGAATCTGACCCTATGATTTTGTCTTTGGTTTGAATGGACCACAGAATTATTTTCTGTTAAAAAAAATTTTTTTCAGCATTAATTTGGTAAAATTTTATATAGATAAAATATTTACCACAAAAAGACAGTTCTGCTATGTGTCAATAGTATAATACCAACTGCTACTGTTAACTAGAAGGGCATGAGAACTAAAAGATTTAAAATTTTACTTAAATTTATTCTATATAGAATGCAAATGCACATCATTACATCAAATAGTTCTGATGTAATTGATAATTTTAGGTATTTGACGTTTATATGCATCTCACCTTTGTCTCCATAGATATGTAGTAATAAGAACCACATAGAAAAAAATCCAAGATCTGCTTTCATTTCTATGGCATAGCATAGAAATTTCTGTGAACTTATATTAATCTTCTTTTTATATTAATACATATTTTAAAGTTTAGAATTTATGGAAGAGACAAACAGCAAATTAATGATTGTGGTAGGATGGGAAAAACCTAAAATTATCACTTGAATAGTTTTCTGTAGTTTAGGGAGTGGGAAAAAAAGAGAGAGAGAGATAGAAAAGTACATTGGGACCAAATTATAAAAACTTTTAAGCAAGACAGGGACATAATTAGAATTGTGCTTCAGAAAGATGCATGAGATCAGCATGTAGGATGGTTTGGCGAGAGAAGACACTAGGAGCAAGAAAGTAGTCTAGGTGAGAGGTCTGGATGTGCTCTGGATATCGAATTAGAAGGGCCAAAAATAGGTGGTGCTCCTTGTTGTAGTGATTGATAGCAGTCTTGAGATAAGGGAAAGAGGTTAGAAAGCAGAAACCAAAGATGAGTGAGTTAAATATCCTGCACGATAAGACAGATGATGATACCTTTAAGCATTTTAGAGGAGAAGAGAGGCAAAGTAGATTTGTTAGGAGGAAGTTAAATAATGAATGAAGCCGGAGAATATTTAGTAGGCTAACAATCAATATAATACCCTAAAATTAACATTATTCAGAGATTCATGATTTTTCATCTATTTATCCCAGCCTTTTGTTTGGCTTTCATTGGTGAAATTAAACCATTTAAGAATACATTTCAAACTCTTACAGAGACATTAAGCAAAGTGAAATTAGCCCTTTACAAAAGGACAAATGCTGTGTGATTGTACTTCTACATAGTAGTCAAATTCACAGAGGCTAAAAAGTAGAGTAGAAGTTGCTAGGGGCCAGTGAGAGGAGGGGAATAGGGGGTTATTGTTTTAGAAGTAGTGAGTTTCAGTTTAGAAAGATGAAAACACTCTAGAGATAGATGGTGGTAAGGAATTAATGCCACTGTATAATAGACTTAAAATAATAAAATTTATATTGTGCCAATAATATAAAACACATTTTAAAATATATATAAAGCAGTATTTATAGTCAGGATATGGGGGACACAGTAATATTCCTTTCCATGGTGATTTAATTGATTTAATTTACAGAGGGCAATCTTAAGTGTCCTTATTTCCAAAACACTGGGAACCCCTTATTAATATAGGAGCCAAATTAGTGTAGTCAAATCTAGTGTGGCTCAATTCTGTTAGTTGCTGTCTTCTGGATAGGTTCTGTGTATCAGTTCCGTCCTCTGGATAGACAAGTTCCTCAGGAGAACATTGAGTAGTCTTTTATCTCCTGTAATGTGCTATGAGAAAGCAAAAAGTCAGTACATTATGCCCTGGAAGTATGATTACCCAGAAGACCAGTGTAGAATGAAATCACCCCTAGTCTTGCACCGTGAAGCCCAGCCTGTGTCACCACAGTCTGTTTTTCTTAATATCCAAGGGATATCAACATGAACAATTTTCATCTTGATATAGAACTAGCTTTTTCCCTGATCTTCATACAGCAGACCAATATACTTGTATTTAAAGGTGTTATCATAAAAGATGCAAAAAGTTAAAACATTTAAAATTTATAAAGTAAAAAATCTATAGTAAACTCAGGTTAATTTATTACTGAAGAAGGAAAATTTTAAAGTCCACAGTAGTGTAAAGTAATGACTTAGGTCTTCACATTTACTCACCTCACTGATTCACCCAGAGCAACTTCTAGTCCTTCAGGTTAAGTGCCCTATGCAGGGATATCATTATCTTTTACACTGTATGTTTACTGTACCTTTTCATGTTTAGATACACACATACTTAACATTGTGTTCCAGGTGCCTGTTCAGTACAGTAACATGCTGTACAGGTTTGTAGCCCAGGTACAAGGCCAAGGTGTGTTGTAGTCTAACCATCTAGGTTTGTTTACATATGATCTATAATGTTTGTATAATGATGAAATCACCTAACAACATATTCTTAAAACATTTACCCTTAGGTGTTGAATACTCTCAAAGAGCATGTATAATCCATCATCCATAATCACCCAGATTCTGGGGTAAATTATATTCAAATCAACACTTAGTAGCAGTAATTAAAAAAAAAAACTAATTCAACTCTCTTTTGGATCTTTCCCAGTGCCTTTATTTTTTCCTACCTTTAATGATTAAGGCTTATTTCAGTCATTTCAGGCTGCCATAACAGAAAACCACAAACTGGGTAGCTTTTTTAATTTATTATTATTATTATTTTTTTTTTTTTTGCATTTTTTCACCAGGGATAGGTTTGAACCCACGACCTCCAGCATATGGGGCTGGCACCCCACTCCTTTGAGTCACAGGCACCACAGACTGGGTAGCTTAAACAAAAAACCTTTATTTCTCATAGCTCTGGAGTCTGGGTGGTCTAAGGGCAGGGGCTGGCAGATCTAGTGTCTGGTGAGGGCATTCTTCCTGGATTGGAGATGGTCATCTTCTTCTTGTATTCTCACATAGCACAGAGAGAGAGAGAGAACATGTGCAAGGGTGCCAGCACTCTCAGCTCTTCTTGTAAGGTCATTAATCCCATTCGTGAGGGTTCTACCTGATGACCTCCTTACCTCCCAAAGGCTCCACCTCTTTTTTTTTTTTTTTTTTTTTTCCAAAGGCTCCACCTCTTAACACCATCACCCTAGGGTTTAGGATTTCAACACATGACTTTTGGGAGAATGCAAGTATTCTGTTTATTATAAGGATCTGCTTACTAAATACTTTTTATATCAATTAAGCCCTTTGTTTTCCTGAATTCAGAGTTCACATCTATGTGATGTTGATATTGATATTTAAACCTAGTCATTGTGAGCCCCACATAATTTATTTAATGTCTACATAAAGAGAGACTCTTTCTTTTACAGCAGTAAACTCTGAAAGGTTCTGTCTGGTGTGTATATCTCATCTAGTCCTGAAACAGCATAGAGGGAATGGCCATATACCCTTGAAATATATATACTACACAGTTCCTGGCATTTGAGAGGAAAGTCAGCTACATAAGGATAGACTGACTACCAGGATTAAGAAGCATTCATTTGTTATAATATGTAGGGGCTTTACCTAGAACACAACTAGGACCTCAAAAAGGTCTTGCAAGGGGTTGGGGGAGGTATGATAAAGCAGGCATGTATCAGGCTTCATGTGAGTCAATGTCTGTAAAGGTCACAGAGTCCAAACTGATGTCTGGGGGCTTAGGAATTTGAGGTCCTTTCTGGGCTGCTGTCATTGAACAAGACATTGTCTTTAAGGTGAGGGCATAGCAATAGTCTCTGATCTATGAGAATACTGCTTATTAGTTAGGTAAAAATGACTTTATGAGGGTGGGAAATGAGAAAGGGGATACCACTGCCACGTGACAAGGGCCTAGTGCCTAGGTGTTAGCCCTATCTAGATATGTTGTTAGGACATAATTATAGTGTCACTCAGGAACCAGAAAAGAAGCCTAATCACAGGCCTGGAAATACTGCAGGATTTGAAGGCAAGACTACAGCTTGCATTTATCTTCTATCTTACATAACTTACTATATCCACAAAGAACTTGCTGGCAGTTCATTTTACTAAATTCTGAAATGTCCTTATGAGGGTCATCTCTGTCCAATAGATTGTATAAATAAGATAAATCATTCCATTTACTTTAAGTGTTATGGAAGCACTCCTCGAGGCAAAAGAATAAATAAAATAACATATTCTTTCACCTCTTTATTCTCAATTCTGTCTTATAACTTCTAGAATAGCATTCACAGTTAAAGGGAAAACAAATTATAGCCTTTATCAGAGTTTGAAAACAGTAGACACAGAATTCTTGATGTGAATTTTCAGAACTCTAAAAGATTTATCTAATCTTTTAGGATGTGTTGCAAAAATATAAACATTTAGGGAACTTAAAATTAAGTACCAAATTTAAATTACAAATAAAGTGTTCCTTCTAATGACATTTGTGGGTACTTTTAAAACTTTTAAAAATATAAAACTTTTATGCTTCTTAAAAGTATAAGTGTAATAGAGTAGATCCTATCCACCTAGATATGTGTATATGCTTGTGTGTATGTGTATATGAGTGTGTATGTACATATGCATTAATAAATACATAAATATTTATACTAAATTTTATAATGCTAAACTACGTTGGCATTGAATCCTAAAGCCTCACTAAATCAGATCCTTTTTTAAAAGCAGATATAATACATATAATTTTTTATTCTTTCTATATGACTCAAGCTAGATAAAAGTCAAATTTTATTTTAAAAGCAGTATCTTTTTGGTAATAGTCTTCAAACGAAAGACAAGAATAAAAATTACAAAGTATTGGGTGGCGCCTATGGCTCAGTGAGTAGGGTGCTGGCCCCATATACCGAGGTGGCAGATTCAAACCTGGCCCCAGTCAAACTGCAACAAAAATAGCTGGGCATTGTGGTGGGTGCCTGTAGTCCCAGCTACTCGAGAGGCTGAGACAAGTGACTCGCCTAAGCCCAAGAGCTGGAGATTGCTGTGAGCTGTGACACTACAGCAGTCTACTGAATGCAACAAAGTGAGACTCTGTCTCTAAAAAAAAATAAAAAATAAATTACAAAGGGTTAATTTTATTCTTTATATTTAAAAGTTACCCTTATTTTAATTTTGTTTCTTTCAACACAAAAATTTTCAATTTTATATTACCTACAGCATATCCCAGTTAGGGCTGGAGTGTATGCTATTTATATATTTTTTCAGTTCCAAATATTAAGCTTTGCTATTTTTCCAAGGTTAGATCTCAGGCATATGCAGTTATCTTTTGGATCTCATCTTTATACAGAAGCATCTCTAAAGGAAGCCACAATTTATAAGCGCGAGTGATAAATTTAAGATTTTTATAGTGGCATACTTAATCAGGAAAATCCCTCTGGTACTGGAAATCACTTTTTGCAACAAGTACAGCCAGAAGACCTGCCATAAGATTCATATAGACCAAACAGAGCTCTAGTTGTTTAGCTGTCCCAGTTAAATTTCTATACCAAGAATCTCATTCAGAATCTCCACATATATCTGTTTTCCCCTTCCAGCTGAAGAGTTTAAGATTGTGTAATTCTGCGCTGATATCATTAGGAGTATCTCTTCCTTTTTGTCAGAGAGAAAGAAATCATTCAGGCTCTCTGGGTTTTGTAATCCCTGGCACATGCCATCCGAGATGAAGCCCACACAGCATAATTGTTGGGTTTGTTGTTTCAAGTGTATTTGATAGGGTGAATGAGAGAAGATCTTTGTTGTTGGCCAGTCCCATTACTAATTCAGTCCAACTACAAAATCCTTTTAGTAAGAGGGCACTTGTGCCTTTCTATATCAGGGATTTCTATAGAAGGTTTAACTCCTTCCAGAATGTGTGTAGAGATAATTTGACTAAACTGCTTATATGAAATAAACTTGCTTTTAATCAGGACATGAAAGTAGCAAAAGGTACAAGTCTCCTGATCTTAGTGCTTTTAAAACATTTTGGACTTAAAAAAATATGGCAAACAAATAAGTAGATTATGTAAATTTTAAGGTCCTTTTCCGGGTATGTCATAAATTAATAACAGTTTCAGTCTTAGTTAACCAATCTAGAGCAGTATGCAGAGAATTGATGTCCGTGTGGCACTGTAAGATGTTGAAGTTGTCTTAAATCACTGAAGATACATTATGTTACATCTAGCCTTCAGGTTAGCTGTAATTTATGACATGTAGGAATTAATGTGATATAAATAATAACTCTGAATTAACCAAATAGCCAGTTAATTTGAAAATTGCATTGTGGACTAAGAAAAATTATATTTGTACAATCCATGAAGAAAGTCTGCTACTGAGTGAATAGTATAAAATTGGTAAAAGGCTATTTTTAAGACGAAAGCTGTTAGTGAAGTTAGCAAATTAATTATTCGAATACATGCTGAGTCTGTTCCATACAGCAGGAAGTATTTGCAAAGTAGGAGAGAGATCTACTTAAAGTTTTCTAGTTGATAGTTTAATTTTTTATTCATTTAAAAAAGTATATTTTATAAAATGTTTTATAGTTCTGACTTTCCCTTAATCTTCTTCTACGTTTCTTTAAATTCTGAATTATTTTGTTGTAACAGTACATTGATTTTCTATTATAAAATCACACCAAGTATGATTGAGCCCCATATATTTAAAAAATAATTTTTGAAAGGCCTCTGTGAACACTGGATTTACAGTTACCGATAACGTACAAATTATAAACAGAAAATATAGTTACAAACAGCAAATCCTAGGTTTAGAGGAGAATAATTAACAATTGGCTTATTAACAATGGAAATAGAAAAAAATGAATTAACATAATTTTTCAAAATCTCAAGCTAACTTGTAAGATATGTGAAATTTGTCTAAAATTATATACAGACAAATAATATTATTTTTATGAGCTATTTGTAGACAAAAAGGAAGCAGCTACACACATACTATGCATCTTGAATTAAGGGTCGACTGGATGCTTTTTGAAATTTACAATGTGTTAGCCTCTAATCAAAGCTTAAAGAAGGCTTACAGTCCAATAAAACAGGATTAATGAACAGTTGTGTTTAATTTGGGGGCTTTTACCTTCATTGGGAACCAGTGGAAGAGAATAAAGGGAGTTGTTGGTAATAAGTTAGTAAATGGACCTCTTGTTCCATGTTGGAGGCTTTCTGGAAGAGAAATTCTTCGAGATAGATTTTTTTTTTTTGAGACAGAGTCTCACTTTATTGCTCTTGGTAGAGTGCCATGGCGTCACACAGCTCACAGCAACCTCCAACTACTGGGCTTAGGTGATTCTCTTGCCTCAGCCTCCCGAGTAGTAGCTGGAATTACAGGCGCTCGCCACAATGCCTGACTATTTTTTGATGCAGTTCGGCCGGGCCGGGTTTGAACTCACAGCCGTAGGTATATGACGCCCGGCGCCCTACTCGCTGAGCCACAGGCGCCACCCTCGAGATAGATTTTTTAAAGGGATTGTACGGTGTATGATATGCTGAAAATTGTTCAGATCATAAGAAAATAAGAGTAAGCTTAGATTTAAACTTGAAATGAAATTTGGAGATGATTAATGTTAGTACATTGTGGCCTGGTGAAAGGTCTATGGCATTATTACATAGGAAATTATATAACCAGCATGTTTCCCTACGTGTGTTCCATGGCCCACTAGTTCAACATGATAAGTAGACTATCGATAAATGAGTTTAGAAATAGGATATTACATTGCCCTCTTGGAAAAACACAGTGCCTGTTAGCATCTTAAGAAGTCCTAAAATAAAGGAACTTTTTAAAAGTTTGGTTTTGTTTCCCAAATTTATTTGATCAAAGAGCCATTTTTTAAGAAAAAAATTTAAGAAATGAACTATTAAATACTTTTGCTGTATTGGTAAGGAATGGGAAATTACTCTTATGTTCCTTTTTGATAGGATCGCATATGGTACTTCGTGACGTAGTTTAAATAAAGGAAAGTTGCCTGGTAGTTTTCAGTTTTATTGTGTGTTTATTTAAAACATAAAATTCATGCACTGAAGATTTAAAGTATCTTATTTGTAGCACTGTAAGTTTTTCCAAATGTAACTTTTCCCCGCATCCAAGAACCCAATTTGTTAAAATAAGATTTTCTGTTAGCATCATTATCCTTCCAGAAGAGAGTTTGAACATACCCATTTTTCTTGATTCTAGGATGCATTTTCTTTAGTTTTTCACATTTCTTAAATTAAATATACATATCCATGATCATGTATATTTAATGTGGTAGGGTTTTTCCACCCAGAAAAAAAATTGTTCTTGAGTCTTTGCATATATCTTAGATTCAGCTATATTTTAAAACTGAAGAAATGTGCCCTTTGAGCGCCTTATCCTTTCTCCATTGTTAAGTTTCTAGTAAAACAAATTGTGTGGAGTGCTTTTGTTTCTGGGAAACAGACACAGATTCAGACTACCTTAAGGAGAAGGCAGATTGCTCTAAAGATAAAAGAGAACTTAAACTAGAAAGACTGAGGCATTTCAGCTAACCCACTTCAGTCTCTTATTTCTCACTCATGACCTAGATGGTGTGTGTGTTCGTATCTGTCTGCTCTGTAGTTTCACTGCCACAGCCAATCTTTTTTCTCTTCACTAACTTCAAGAAAGAACCATTTTCATGAGTTTAGTTAATTATATGTAGGATATACATATATATCCTTATGTAATATATTTTACATGCACTTATAATAGCTTAGGTTGCCTAGCTGAGCACCCATGCAGAGGACTTTCAGCTGTCTTTGTCAGGTGCTAACAGTGATGCTGTTAATGGTCATCCCAGCAAAAAAATGGGCCTGATGCTACTTCCCTCTTGTGAGGGGGAAGCAAGACAAGCATTCTCATTAATATACTTAGGGAACGAAAAGTTGTCTTTCCTTGGTTGATAAAAATAACAAGTCCAAAATTGACTTAATGAATATCTTAATTAAGAAAAAACTTATATGTGTAACTAGGTAGCTGGGAACAAGGATGAAGGAAGTTGGTAAGGCCATGGGAAATAATTGTGGTAAAACATAACAGTCTTATGTGAGTTGAAGAGAAGCAGAGAGAACCCAGTGAAGCAGAGAGAACAATAAAACTTTTCAGAAAAGTTATATAAATTATGAAATTTAAAAATGTACTCTATATTTCATAAACTCAGCAGTTTGCAACATGTGTATTACACTTTGATATGCCAAACAACTTTTCTGTAACAACTTAATCAATGGGTATACTTTTGTCATTTTTCTCCTCTGAAGTTCTTACCCTACAACTCTTGAGATGTTTGGCCCTAACACAGACAAGTGTATTGATAGTTCTCTCTCATTCTTTTATGAGTAATGAGCATACAGTACTACTTCTGTGGGCCTGTGTGCCCTAGAGATGACTGTAACCTGCTATTGATCAGCTGATTGAAGATAAATGGCTTAGTTGCTTGTATTGCAGATTATATCATTAACATGGTCAGTAAACCATGAATTGTTCAATAAGGCGTTTATCTTTTTTCATTTTACTTCTGCTCTTTTATCATTTTTACTAGAAAAGACAAAATTACCCACATGAACCAGCGAGATCAGTTGAAAAGAGACCCAGCAGTATACTAGCATGGGTGCAGAGTTGCAGAAATCTGAGTTCTAATGGCTTAATGATATTTAGTATATGTTTTTGAACTGAAGAAAATATATAGAGTTTTAATAATATTTTTATTTGTGTTTTTCTTACAGCTTCCTTTTGCCTCATCTTTACTAGAAGCAGTACTGGAGAAACTAAATGAAAATAAAAAACTAGTTGAAGGATATTTCACAATTATGAAAGATGTTAGATGATATTAAAACAGAGAGCTTTATCCCAAATGTGAAAACTTTTATGTGGTGTGATTGGGAAAAATATGCATTGCAATCCTGATACAGTATTCTGCTCCAACTATCAACAGTTAGGTTCAATACTAAAGTAACAAATTGCTGAATAAGTGAAACTAATTAAGTGCATAGCCACTTAAGACAAAACCGTGTAGCATTTGTTTGTTGAATACAAATATTGCCACAAATCAATGCAAACTTAAAAATAATTTTCCTTCCAGTTAATTAAAAGAAACTGGAACAAGCTTGGCACACACATATTGGTTTGAGCATTAAAAAAAAAGTGTGAACTAAGAACTTAATGTTTTAAGTGTTGTAAAAAAAGTGGACTTCTTACATAAAACTGCTGTAAATGGGCATACATAATCCAGTGAGGAACCCATTTGTATTGTCAGCAACTATAAGATGCATCATAACTCAAGGATGAGCATTTAATGGAATAAATCACGTGATCCAATTATGTCAGTTCTTATTGACATATTGGATTACATAGGCGATACTGCATTTTTCTAAACTATTTAGCAAAAATAAAAACTTTTTTTTATGTTCCAATAAATTTTAAATTCACAATACTGTACTTTGCATGGTCATGAAAATTAGCAGGAGACCACAAACCCAGACTAGACCTAACAAAACTCCTACTGTTTTGAACTAAAATTCCATTTTTAACAGTGATGTCATCCTTATTTAGAGTCGTAAATATTCCCACCTCATTTTACCTCTTTACTGTGTTCCTTCCATACCTTTTTGGTTCTTCTGATTCACCAAACTTATGCTTGCTTTCCGCATTTGCCCTTGGAATTCTCTCTTGTGAGAATACTCCATGCCCAGCTTTCCTCATGGCTATCTCCTTCTCATCAGTCAGATTCCCCTTTCCCTCTCTCTCAGGGCCATATTCTCCTACCATACTACTGTTTAATTTCCTTATAGAACAAAATTGTCTATCTGTTCACTTACTTATTTTCCTGTCTTACTTGTTTTCTTCTCCCTCTTTCAAATGTAGGCCCTCTGAAAGTAATGCGGGGATTGGCCAAACCTGTCCTGTCACCTGCTTTGTATGGCCTACAAACTAAAAATGCTTTTTATATTATTAAATGAGTTTTTAAAAGAAGATAATATTTTTAGCATGTGAAAATTACATAAAATCTAAATTTTGGTGTCTATCAATAAAATTTAATTGGAACACAATGATGCTTATTCATTTATGCATTGTTTATGGTTGCTTTCACATTTCAGTAGTAGAGTTTTACTGTGGAGACTGTGGAGCTCTTGTCACTTTGCACCACTGCCTGGCACATGACAGATCACAACAGCATGGTTACAACTTGACGGCATTTCAGGTGCCACACATACTGCTTTGGTATAATTTTTTTTAAATATCAGTGAGATTCATAGCAAAATAAGAAGACAGAAATGATCATCAAATGTCACACATTTAAAGCATAATGAAGTGTGGATTATTCTGTTATTGAATTATATAGCAAAGCATTGTGTTTATTAATGTGATGACACTATACCTATGCTAAAAGAATGCAACGTACAGCAACTTCATCAGAGTAAGTACTTCCCACAGTATTTCCAACTCACTGGAAAGCCATAGTAAGAAAGAAATCACAAAATTTAAAATATAATATCTCATCACAGCAGAAATTTGTTACAAAGATGAAAATGAGACTGCAGACTATTACCTTGATACCAGAACCAAAGACAGTACAAAAAAAGAAAATGTGGCAGGCTGAAAGTGGCCCCTCAAGATGTCCACCCCTTTCTCCCTGAAAACTGTGAATTTGTTACCTCAGATGGCAAAAGGAACTTTGCAAATGTGACTAGGTCAAGGTTCTTGAGTGGGAAGATCATCTTGGATTATCCACGTGGGCCCATTGAAACTTCAAGGGTTCTTATAAGAATGAGATGGGTTTCTCATTGAGGGGAATTAGAGTCAGAGAAAGAGTTGTGTTACTCCAGAAGCTGCGGGACAGAGAAATTTGAAGATGCTATGGTACTGGCTTTAGATATGGAGGAAAAGGCCAAGAACCAAAGAATGTCTGTGGCTGTTAGAAACTGGGAAAGGCAAGGAAACATTCTCTGCCAGAGGCCCTGGAAAGAACGAGCACTCTCAGTACCTTGATTTTAACTCAGTGAGTCTGATTTTGGACATATAGAACTGTGCAAAAACTAATTTTATCTGTTTTAAGCCACTACGTTCCTGGTAATTTGTGATTGCAACAATAGAAAACAAGTGTAATTTTCTAAAATTCTGCTTAGAATGTTTATATCTATGTTCATGTTGGATATTGATCAGAAAACACACAGTCAGGGCTGGTTCAACATTAAAAAAATTGATCAATGTAAACCAGAATATTAACAGGCTATAAAAAAAATCATATGATTATAAAAGTTGATGTAGAAAGGAAATTGGACAAAATTCAACACTCATTTATATTTAAAAAAACAAGAAGACTAAGAATAGAGAGGAACTTCCTCAATTTGATAAGAATATCTTTAAAAAGCCTACAGCTAATGCTATACTTAATGATGGAGACAGAACACTACCTACTCAGATCAGAAACTAAGCAAGAATGTCAACTTTTACCACTCTTAAGGCGAGAAAAGGAAATAAAAGGCATACAGAGAGGAGGAAGTAGATTGTCTCTTAAGAAAAATCAAAATGAGTTCAACAAGGTCTCAAGATACAAAATCACATACAATAATCAATTGTTTTTCTGAACATTAGGAAACTAGTAATATGTGCAACCCAAAATTAAAACTACAATTTACAACTTCTGATAAACAGAAATACTTGGATATAAAATCTGACAAAACATGTGCAGTACTTGTACACTAAAGGCTGTACAACACAGACGAATAAATAAATGAATAAATAAATAGACATCTTGAGAACAAGGATTGGGATATTCAATGCAATGAAAATGTCTGTTGTCTCCAAATTGATATACAGAATTAACACAATTCCCATCAACATCACAGCAAGATATTTTGAAAATAGAGTCAAGGTTCTTCTAAAATATATATGGAAAAGCAAATGAACTCAAATAACTTAAAAAATATAAACAATAATGTAGGACAAATCAGTCTACCTGATTTCAAGATGTGTTATATAGCTTCACTAATAGGTAGTGTGTAGTTTTTGCAAAGTGACAGAGACATAAATTAATGGAACATAATAGAACACTAAGTAATACACCCATGCAAATATGCCCAACTGATTTTGAACATAGATAGGTTAAAAAGCAATCCAATAGAGGCAGAAAAGCCTTTTCAACAAATCATGCTGAAGCAGTCAGATGTTCCTTGGTGAAAATTTTCTAGACATCAAAAGCATGAGGCATAAAGAAAAATTGGTAAATTTGACTTCATGAAAATGTAAATCTGTGACTCTGGAAGTAGACAAGCTACGGACTGGGAGAGAATATTTGTAAATCACATATATAAGAAAGGATTCATATCTAAAATACAGAATTCTCAAAACTTAATAGTAGCTCAAAAACAGCAAAACTTCTGAGTAATATTTATATCCTGGGAAATTATGAAATAAGTACCAAGACCATGACTACCATAAGCAAAGGTTGTCATGGTTATATTAATATGTGGTTCAGAATTAGGGACAGTACAGAGTTACTCAACACCAATCTATTGAAAGCTTTGCCTGTGTCAATTACTCCTTAAAATTATGCAGGATTCTGCTTTGTAGCACAAATGATCCTTGGATTTAGAGGGTCCAAAGTGAAAATTACTATAAGAAATGTATAACCACAATGAAAACACTTTTCTAAGAGCTCTCAAATAACTATAAAACCAAACAGTAAGGGTTAGTACTAGAAAACATTTTGAGAGAGACTTTACGGGCATATGTTCAGAAGGGTTCATGAGACACGTGGGCAGAAACATTGCTCTTTTAAATTTCTACATTCCTGCCTTTGGTATTAGCACAAATTTTATGTGTTTTAATATAACAATAAAAACTTTCTTCTTTCCCATGACAGTAATTTCATCAAATGATTTTTTTAAAAGCCTCTTAGCTTACCTTTTAATTCTTAAATACACAAAGATATATTTGATTTTTAAAAAAGAACAATTGTTTTCTATTCCCTAGGGAGTGGTAGACCCTACAAAGATCTTTTCCCTTATCGTAATCCTCAGTTTCATCTTCCAACACCATGTACGATCTACAAAACCACGATCTTGACATCACCTCCTTCCAACACTTCACTTCATTCAATTTTCCATACTCCCAGGAGTTCATCATTGAAAATAATTAAAAATAAGGTGGTATGCCTTCAATACCTGTGTACTTTATAATAAAGAAAATTTCACTCTGTTAAGGCTGACCCTAACATGAGGGACTCGGAATCACAGTAGAGGGGTCTCAGGTTCTTCCTTTGGCTCATTTTCCATCCTAGAACATTTGTTGACATTTTTGTTTTAGCAGATAATCCTTTCTCTTCTCTCTTAGTGCACCAATTCTGACACTATTAATTCAGGGACAGGAAGCAACCAGAAAAAGAAAAGCATAGCCAAGGCATTTTTGTTTTCCAGATTTTCTTCTCCGCCCTCCCTTCCTTTCCTTTCTTCTTTCTTTCCTTCCCTCCTTTCCTCCCTCCCTCTCTTCCTTCCTTCCTTCCTTTTCTTAACACATTTCCACTCTGTCATCCTGGGTACAGTGCCATGCATCAAAGCTATGTGTGCCATAGCTCACAGCAAACTCAAACTCTTGTCCTCAAGAGATCCTCTTGCCTTAGCCTCCCAAGTAGCTGAGACTATAGGTGCCCACCAAGACCCCTGGCTAGTGTTCCTATTTTTAGTGGCGATAAGGTCTCACTCTTGCTCAGGCTGGTCTCAGACTCCTGAGCTCAAGCGTCCTCCTCCAGCCTCCCAGATTGTTAGGATTACAGGCATGAGCCACCATGCCACTCCTAATTTTTCTATTTTTAGTAGAGAGGGAGTCATGCTCTTGTTCAGTTGATCTTGAACTCCTGACCTCAAGCAATACACCTGCCTTGGTCTTGCAAAGTGCTAAGATTACAAGGGTGAGCCACCATGCCCAGCCTTTTTCTTTATTTTTATATAACTTTTTGACATTAACACGAATATGTTAAAGTATATAGAATTCTTGAGTGCACTTAACCAAGATTCTCTGGAGATCTTCCTATTTAGATGCAGTACATTGTCAAAACGAATAAGCAAGCATTGGTACAATATTTTTTACTCAAATATAGACCATGTATAGATTTCACAAATTTTTACACTCATTTTTTTAGAGCATAATTTTATGGCATTATGACACATATGTAGTTTCTAAGCATCACCACAATCAGGAACCATCAACACAAAGACTGTCCCTCAAGTATCCCTTAGCACTCTCATCCTCCCTTCAATCCCTAGCAACCACTGATCTGTTCTCCATCATTTTGTCACTTTGTGAATGTTATATAAATAGAATTAGAGTGTATATCCTTTTGCCTTTAGCTCTTTTCACACAGCATAATCCCCTTATGTGTATCAATAGTTCATTTGTTTTTATTGCTGATAAGCACCTCATTATATGGATGTACCACAGTTGTTTAATTCATTTGCCTGTCAAAAGGGCACATGCAAATACACACCCAATCTTGATGGTCTTGGACGGGGAAGGAATATGATTGGAAAATTGGTGAAAAGGAAATCTGAGGAAGAAGTATAGGTGGCTAGACATCTCTGAATGAATGAATAGGGAGAAGATATTTATGTCCCATGTTATGCTCACCAAAGAGTGACCTCAGCAGAGGAGGATTTTAATAACCAAGTAGATAACATAACCTGTCCTATGGATGCCAACCAATGTCTTTGGTGAAAGACATCCACCCACTCCTGCCATCACCTCTTTGCGTGAGCAAAGAGGCCCTCATGGCAGGGAGTGAGATTATGCATGGACTCAGCAACATGGGCTTCACTCACCAAGGCTGACCTGGCCACAGCCACTGAGTGACTGATCTGTCAATGGCAGAAATCAACACTGAGCCCATGATATGGCACCATTCTCTGGGTGATCAGCTAGCTACCTAGTGGCAGAGTGATTACATTGGACCACTTCCATCATGGAAGGGGGCAGTGTTTTATTTTTACTAGAATAGGCACTTTCTCTGGATGTGGATTTGACATCCCTATACACAGTACTTCTGCCAAAACTACCATCTTTGGACTTATAGAATGCCTTATCCACCACTACATCATTGTATACAGTATTGCTTGTGGTCAAGGAACTCACATCACAACAAAAGCGTGGCAGTAGGCCCATGCTCATGAAATTCATGTTCCTCATCATCCTAAGGAAGCTGACTTAATACAGAATAGTGGTATAACCTTTTGAAGACTCAGTTACAGCACCAGGTAGGTAACAAACCTTGCAGAGAAGGGCCAAGGTTCTTCAGAGGCTGTATATGCTTTATATTAGTGTCTAATGTATGATGCTATTTCTTCCATAGCCAGGATTCATGGGGCCAGGAATCAAGGAGTGGAAATTAGAGTGGCAGCACTCATTATTATGCCTAGGGACTCATTGAGCAATATTTTGCCTCCTGTTCCTATTACCTTGGTTTCAAAGGGAGGAAAGCTTCCACTGGAAGACACAACAGTGATTTCATTGAACTGGCAGTTAATATGGCCAACTGGCCAACTCGTGTGTTCCCAAATCAACACACAGGGGAGGGGGTTATGGTATGGGCTGGACTACAAAGGAGAATTTGGACTACTCCACAATGGAGGTAAGGAAGAGTGTCTGGAATACAGGAGATCCCTAGGGCACCTCTTAGTATTACCATGTCCTGTGATTAGAGTCAGTGGAAAACTACAACAGCTCAATTCACTCAGGCCTACTAATGAGCCAGACCCTTTAGGATTGAAGGTTTGAGTCACTCCATTAGGTAAAGAACTGTAACCAGCTAAGGTGCTTGCTAGGTGCAAAGGGTATTAGGAGCTAAGTCGTGGAAGAAAGTAGCTAATAAATACCAGCTGTGACTGCATGACAATTAAATAAATGAGGACTGTAATTACCACTAGCATTTCCCTCTATTTTGTTTGGACAAAACAAGGGGTGGACTCACTGGTGAATTTTATGTGTCAACTTGAAAGACTACTCAAGATATGTGGTCAAACATTCATGTTCCTGTGAGCCTGTTATTGGAGGTAATTAACATTTTAAAAATCAGTGGATCTTGAATAAAGCAGAATCCCCTCGATAATATGAGGTGGCCCTCATCTAATTAGCAGAATAGAACAAAAATACTGATGTCCCCCAAGCAAGAGTGAACCTGTCAGTAGACAGCTTTGCACTTAAATAGCAACAGCAGCTCCTCCTGCTTCTCCAGCTGCCAGCCCACTCTGTAGATTTTGGATTTGCTAGTGTCCATGATTCTGACACAATTCCTCAAAATAAACATTCTCTCTCTCTCTCTCTCTCTCTCTCTCTCTCTCTCTCAAAATGTTTCTCTCATACATATATATGAGAGAGAGAGAGAGAGAGAGTGTAGTGGTGCTGTTTTCCTTTTGAAGTTCTATTTGGGTTCCACTACTCTCAAGTGGACCACATTTAAGTCATCAGTTTTTGTTTTTCAATTTTCAAAACCTGATTCTGTGGTCTTTTTAGAAAGCATGGACAGTATGGTTGAGATTGGATGGGGCACTTAACTCTTCTGCAGATCTTGTTACCTGGAAGCAGTCTTCCCAGCAATCACCATGGGCTTTACAAGGAACTTTTAAAAACAGGTATATACATTATCTATTCCTGCATTTACAAACTACCCTAAAACTTAGACATAAAACAACAACATTTTTGTGGGCCAGTTTCTCTGGGTCTTGAATCTGGGTCCCCTGACCATAGGTGTCTTACAGGGCCATAGTCATCTCAGGCTTGACTCAGAGGTTCACTTCCTAGTCCATTT
This sequence comes from Arctocebus calabarensis, assembly GCA_963573935.1. Classification (NCBI taxonomy): domain Eukaryota; kingdom Metazoa; phylum Chordata; class Mammalia; order Primates; family Lorisidae; genus Arctocebus; species Arctocebus calabarensis. The sequence continues at coordinate 26,388 of CAUYON010154469.1, forward strand.
GTGTGGTTGCTGGCAGAATTCACTTCTTCAAGTTTAGTTCTTTGCAGTTAGATTGAGGATTCCTTGCTATCTATTGGCTGGAGTCTACCTTCTATTCTTTGCCATATAACTCTCTTCAGTATGGCAACTCATTTAAACTTGTATGCTCACGTGTAGACACACACATACATACACAAGAAGGAGATCCCACCAGAGTGTGAATAACAAGAGCTGGAAGTCATTAGGAGACATTTCAGGAGCTGCCTGAGGCTTTAGATATAAGGCTGTAAATTGGAGGCTCCTGGAGAATTTGCCTCGAAGCTCTCTTTGCAAGGTGGGTATAAATTCTACTTAGAATGAATATTTAGTTGTGGTAGTTTAGGGTGGGAAAACAGATGGAGCTTATAGGTTGCAAAATTGCCACTACCTCTAAGCACCACCATAGGATATAAATAAAAGAAGCCTCCCCACCTAGACTCGAATCTGTTACATTAAGCTGCTTAGCAGGGGAACTTAAAAGATGTATTTAATTTCATCTGTAGACTTGAGATCAAGAGGTTGGGAGAGCAGCATTATTCTTCCACAGAAAATGGAATGAAGCCAATACTAGAAACCCACAATTTAAAAGGCCAGGTAAGTCCATTCTATGGTTCTTCCTCGGTTTTGAACTGTGGAAACAATGTTGATAGGAGGAAGCAGGCAATATAAAGTGTTAGACATTCAAGGCCAATGAAGAACAAGGTCTGGGTTCCTCAGATCTACCACACCATGCCAATGGCCTTGGGAGGCCTTTTAACAAATTGAAAGTTAAGGAATACTTATCAAAACATGTACTTGTACAGAATATTCATATTCCTGGAAGAAAGCATCAGAATCTGAAAAGATTACCACTAGAGAGAGGACTGGGGCTTTGTACTGAGACAGGCCTTTTAAAGTATATCTTTTTATATTGATTAAATAGGCCCCATGACATGTATTTCTCTTTTAATTTAAATGCAATCTTAACTATTCTCAACCATCCCCAAAGCACAGATAAATAGAATGGAAATGGCAAATTGTTTAGGAAGTAATAAAAATACAAATTCTTTCTATTAAAAAAAAAACCTATGGGATACAACTAAAGCTGTATTCAAAATAGAATGAATAGCTCTAAAAGTGTTTATTTTTAAAGTGGACTGAAAATAAACTAAGCATGAAACTTAAGAAATTAAAAAAAAAAAATCAAACCTAAAGAGAGTAAATAGGAATAAAGAATTCTTAAACGTGAAAATAAGTAAGAGAAAATCAACTGAAAAAGAAATATACAAAGTTGATGCTTACAATTTAATTAACTATGATAAGCCTAATTAGGGATAAAAGGAGGAAAATGAAGACATGCAATATTAAAAATTAGAAAAGATACATAAGAAATTTTAAAAATTGTAAGAGTATGTACAAGTATATGTTTACTTTAAGGAAATGTATGATTTTCTAGAAAAATATGTGTAATCTAGTTTCACTTAAGAATGGTAGAAAGTCAAATAATAGGTACACATAACAAAAATCAGAACTTGGCTAAAGATCTCTTATTTAGAAAGGCATCAAGACCAGATTTTATCATTGACATTTATCTGGATTTAAAGAACAGATAATTGATTTTCTTTTTTCTTTTTTTTTTAATTTTTATTAAATCACAGCTGCATACATTAGTGCAATCAAGGGGTACAATGTGCTGGCTTCATATACAATCTGAAATGTTTTCATCAAACTGTTTAACATAGCCTTCATGGCACTTTCTTTTCTCCCCCCTCTCCCCCCAGTGGTAAGACAGAATTTATTTACAGAAAACACTAAAGTTCCTGGTAGAGAGAGTGAACTCAAGTGGGGAGAGAAAAGCTCTCTCCATATTTCTCTCTCCATATTTCCCCTTCTCCCCCTTTAGGCTTTTAGTCTTGGGGTATATATAGGTGTATGGGTTTCTTGGCCAGGAAACGAATGAACACAGTCCCTTCTGCCGGGGGCAAGGTGAATGAATGTGTCAGTGAATGAACACAGTCCCTTCCCCTGGGGCAAAGTGAATGAATGTATCAATGAATGGACACAGTCCATTCATGGAATTGAGGCCTAGGAAAGTCACATGAAATTGACCCAGGCATAGGAAATGGGGGTTCCACATTTAGTCCTAAGTGTAAAGTGAAAGAAACACCAAGGCACAGGTGTCTCCTCGGCAGTTGTCCAGGCTTTTTGGCTATTGGAGCCTCTGGTGGGGGTTGGAGGTCCCCCCACTTGCCCGTCATCCAGCCTGCTGGTTCTTCAGCTGGCTGCTGCAGCACCGATGCCACCAAGGAGGAGGCGGCAGGTCTGCCAGCTCCACTGAGCTGGCTAGGGCACCAAATGTCCTGCAACAATTCTCCCTCTCCGAGTAGAAACTCTAACTGCTGTTAGGGAAAAAGGGCGAAGACTCGATCTAACTGCTTCCTGCTGAATCAGGTGATGATAGAAGGGGGCAGTTAGGGTTTCTCCAGAGGGAGAGTGATATAGGGGTTCATGGACTGGAACCATCTTTATTGTGTGTGGCTTGATGACATTTCTGGAAAACACAAATCTGATTAGTATAATCAGTAATAGGCAAAGGTAGAACAGTGTCAGGTCAGAAGCACTTATTCAGTGATGCTAAAAGAAAACTATATTAGGATTTTTCTTGCTGTTTCCTAAATGATAACTTCAAACTTTCTTTTGGC